>JAGKQL010000769.1:23164-38534 GCA_018398635.1 Cyprinodon brontotheroides
CTAAATATTTTAGCTTCTTGGATTTATTGGCAACAAACTTTTAGATGTATTACCGCCACTGACTGGTATGGAGTGTGGTTCGTGATGTTTTGTATACATAACATAAATTCAAAGAAAAAAAAATACACACAAATATACCTACTTTCAGTGGTGTCAAAAGTACACATTTGTTACTTAAGGATACTGTAGTTTTCAAAAACACTCTGGTAAAAGTTGAAGTATCAAGTTGACCTCTTTTACTCAAGTAAGAGTGGAAAAGTATGTGCTCCAAAAACAACTTAAAAGTATAAAGTAACCTTTAAAAAACAGCCTGATACCGCTATATGATTTGAAACTCACTTTTTGACTTATTTGAGGAGAAAATCCTTTGAGATAATGGGGCAAGGATGAGGGAGGTCTTGTTGGTCTTCATCTCTCGATACGCCTCGCCTGTGTCCGATCCTTTCAGACATTTCCTTCACATCTTTTTCTGAATCGACCATAGGCGGATTCTACTGAGGTGGGCAGTGGCAAATGCCACCCTAAATGACAACCTTGCCACTCTTCTGGCGCTGCCACCCCAGTTGGTGGTAGGGGTGGCGAGGCTTATAAATTCCCTGGATCATTTGAGAATTACCACCGCTAATTTCCAATGTAGGACTGCAGTGAATCCAGCACGAGATGTCGCGAGAGCCTTTCAGACTGATTGTTTTGAAAACTGAATGGGGCAAAGCGAGGGAGCCGGGGGTGATGGGGAGAGGAGACACAGGATGAAACAGGTAAAAATTGATTAACTATCTATCGAGAAATTGAATCATAATGAAAGAACAATGTTGCTAGCATGGCGCAGCAATGCTTTGATTTACAGATGATAAAAATCAGGTTGTAGAACGTTATTTCTCTAACTATGATGTTGTTAGTTAGGCCTGATGTCTCAGGATCATAAAGACATATTTTGTGGTCAACTATGACAGAAAGAGACGATCAAGTTTGGTTGAACTCAAATCAAAACGCACAAAGGCATTGGATCTAAATACATTAGTGAAAGCGTTTTGCTGAGCAACATGGAAATCACTGCATTCAGCTGTTATAGTCATGTTAACTTTATGTACATGCTCTCTGGTGAGCCTTTACAGAGCTGTCTACATTTTGTTTTGGCACCTGAGAAAATCTGATATTTCCTTTAATGAAACCAAAAGTTTAAAAGTAAAGTTAAAAATGTGATACTGGTGTGAATCCTGCTTAATATGAAGCAGTGTTGTTGTTTCTTTTTTTTGTATATATAATATGAAATTATCCAGAAATGACCTGTATGAACCTACTCACAAGCTGGAAGCAAAATTTATTTTTATGTTGCTTTTTTTCAGATTTGTGGATGTTTTTGATGTAACATACAGAACCCGCCTTTTTGTTGATTTGTTGATACAGCTGTATGGAGGACCAACTCTGCCATATTTAAAAAATAAATACAGAAATAAATAAATGCTTTGTAAATAAAAATAAGCATATAATTAATTGCCAACAAACAAAATACACAACAAATAAATGTAAGTAGAAATTAAATTATACGGTAAGACATAAAGGTATATAACTCTTTTAATTGGCTTCTTTATTTCTTTGCCTTTTTAATATTTACCTTATTCATTTTTTGTCATTTATTATCTTTAATTCAACTTCATTTTTTAATTACTTATATTTTGCTATTTATTTACTTATTTTCATTTTTTATAATATTTTTGTCTGTTTTATTCTTCCTTTTGTATTTTTTACCCTAGTTATTTCTTCGCCGCTGTTTATTTCTGCCTGCCCTTTTAACATTTCTGCAAAGCCATTAATAATATAATTTCTAATTACATTTATTAGGCCCGAGCAGCTCACCGCTGCGAGAGCCTATTGTTCCTGTACCGCGTTTATTCTTTTTCTTATTTTTCTCCGCTTAAAAGAAACAGCATTTTGGCAAGACTTTAGCATGTGCTCCAAAACTCACCAAACTTGGCAGTAAATTGTCCCCCTAGTGAAATTTACGTATGATAATGGAATTCAAAATGGGCGTGGCCAAATGGACTCCTACAGCGCCCCCTAACGTGAGTTAGGGAAAACCGTAAGTCACAGAGATTTGAGATTTGGCAGGTGCATAGATCTCACCAAATCATGAAAAAAGTTACATTATGGGTATGCTCTAAAACCTACAGGAAGTCGGCCATTTTGGCTCAAAGGCCGAATTTTGGCACTTTTTTCACTTTTGTTGATAAACGAACTTCCGCGAACTCCTCCTAGGGACGGTGAGCCATCGGCTTCAAACTTGGTATGTATGCAGATAAGGCATGTGAGATCCGACAACTTATCGCTTTTGAGTTTTCCAGACATTTTGTGTTAGGTGTGGCCAGGTTCGGTTACGTATACTCGCCAACGCTTTTCAAAATGCAATAACTTTTACATATAAACGTGAAATGTCACGAAACTTGGTAGTAATTAATCCTCTCTCGGTTTTAAAGGCAAAACTGTACGTTAAAACTGTTACATAATTGAAGCCACGCCCCCTGAGAACCGAAGTCACGTTTTTTACCTGGAATGGTCCCTCTCTGTCCTACTCTGACCTCATCAACTCAAAACTGTGTCAGCAGACAGAAAACATGTTGTTAACTTCGTCTAAGGCACAGAGAGCTTTAGTCATATGTTACGTGGCGCCATGCATGGTGAGGCTAAGCTACCATGAAAATACGGATATTCTCATTTCCTCATTTATAATCAGATCTGCACCAAAATCACAAGAGACGATCCTAGTCCAACTCCAAACAGGAATCCAGAGCACTATTTTGTGGGCGGGGCTTAATTTTCCCACAGCGCCCCCTAGAAATAACAACCTTCAAACCACCAGCCGCCGTTTTAGTCCTAGAATATTGAAAACTTTGAACACATTTGCACCTCATCAGGCCCTAACTAAAAGCCTCTTGGACCCATGGTCTAAACCCCACCGGAAGTCGGCCATTTTGAATTTAATTTTACTCTGTTGTGAAAGCACTGACCTGTTTTCAAAATTGTATAAAATCTGGATTTTATCCAAATGAGCTAAAACTTTCAAAATACGTTCTCTAATTAAAGCCTGCTGTAAGCTGGTTACAATAGCAAAGCGCTTTTTAAAGTCCGTCAATCTGATTTTTTCAAAAGTTTGCATTCTCGCCTAGTAGTAGTTGGTCAAGTGGACAGATAATGCCAGGAAATATTCAGCCCCTAGCCATGCTTCTCGTTCCTAGGATAATACGAAACTTGGCACACATCTGTATGAGCCCCTACCTACAAAGTTTCATTGGAGCTACATGAGTCTGGAACCTTCTCATGAAGTCGCCATTTTTGAATACAAACGTAGCACCCTTATGAAAATAGAATCACTATGTTAAAAATATTATTTAAAAATCAGTTAAGTGATTTCCCCAAAAGAGCTATAGGGACTTTGTAATATATTTCTCTAATCGCTACTTGTTTGATGGTAAACACAGCATAGCTCTTCTTAAAAGTCCCGTCACTCTGATTTTTTCAAAAGTTTGCAGTTAACAGGAAATTGTTGTATTTCAAAAAGTTTTAAAGCAATCGTAGCCAGCTTTGGAACAGCTATTTATCCTTTGATTATAGAAAAGACTGCCAAGTTTGGCGTGAATCTATGCATGTTTGAGCATCTTATGGGGTTTTCAAATGCCGCAGTATATTGCATTTAAGTTTAAAGATTTTTCTTCTTTAAAATTATATATTTAAATCAACTAAAAAAAAAATCTAGGACGCAGGATAGTTCTGACTTACATTTTTCTAGATCTTACTGCAAATCCGTGGATTTTAATGATTTTTTTGGTTTTGAGTAGAGTCGGCCATTTTGAATTACATTTTTACCTGTTGAGAAATCCTGATATAGAACTCCTTTTATCCAAAATGAGCCAAAAATATCTTCAAAATACGTTCTTTACAAAGCCTGCTAAGTTGGTTACACAGGTGCTTTTAAAGTCTGTCACTTGATTTTTCGAACGCTTATGCTCTTTTGCCTAATAGTTGGTCAAGTGGATAGATAATGCCAGGAAATAATTCAGCTCCCTATAGTATAAGGCATTCACGCTTTAAAGATTTTTTCTTTGAATTATTTAATAAATCATCTAAAAGAAATCTAGGACATGCAAGATGTATTCCTCGACATGTGTGATTTTTGGGGGATTTTATTGCAAACTATGTTTTTTAATGATTTTTTGTTTTGGTATAGGGTGTACACCGCTAACCGCGGGTTTTGGCAGTGCTAAGCCCATCTTTTAATATATACTTTGACCCACCAACTGAGATTGCTACAGCAAATATCTGACGAGATGAGATTCATCCCCAGATCCCATCTTTTATCCCCTCAGTTTAACCCTTCCCGACCAAAGCTGTGGTTGTCTCCGGCTGGTCCAGAGGTGGCGATGAAGCTTTTCCGCTGGCTGGGAAGGGAGCAAGGGGGGCTGTGATTAGGCTCACCTCCCTTGTGCTGGCCTAGGATAGCTGCCGAAAACGGAGAAAGAAGGAGGATGAAGAAAAGTAGCAACTGGGGTGATGAAGAGAGATGAGGGGAAGTAGAGCAGCAGGCATTAGGCTGAAGAAGAGCAGGAGAATAGGCTGGGAAGGGAGCGTGGAGCGGCGATTAAAGCACCCGCGGTCGTCAACGGCGCAGTGCGAAATCAGTGAGCCACAATAAATACCGCCACAGTTTTAATTTGTTGATTGTATTTTTCATGGGCAATAAAATTGTATGCTTATTTATTTATTGAGCATTTATTTATCTTTAAATATGTATGGAGTTGGTCCTCCATATGTTAGCTCTATCTACAGCATATTTACATGCATGAAATGTCCCTTTCATGTTGCCTTAACTGCTGTATGTGAAGTTACTGAGGAACAAATGGGGTAAATGTGTGTTCAGAGTAAACAATACATGGATGTCTGAGGTACCTTGTTGGGTGCCTTGACCCATTTATTTCTACTGTGTAGTTCTGCTCACTTTAGTCCAGCTCAGTCCATAGATCTCTGATGGGTAACTTTTTTCTTTCTTTAGTTTCTTCTTGTGCAAAGCTGCCTCTCTGACAGTCAATCTCACACACATCTGCGACTCAGCACCTGTGTCTTACCTTAATACCTTTCCTGTGATAATGCCCCTCTCTAGAAGTAGTGTTATCATTCTTCTATCTCCTATTAAGTGAGATCACATTGTACGATGTATTATTAATATGAACTGTTTCACATGAAACACTTACTGTACATACTATTCTCACCAAACTGTGAGGGTACTTCAGGGTAAACAAATGCCATATGTTGCCACCCCTAAAAAATTCCTGCCCCCCTCTTGTCACCCCATAAATATTTTTCTAGATCCGCCCCTGGAGCCAGGGGTCATGGGAAGAGGAGACACGGGATGAAACAGGTAAAACTGATTATCTATCTATAGAGAAATTAAATCATAATGATTTACAATGTTAGCTAGCATAGCTGCAATGCTGTTTCCATGATCAAAATTCTGTTGCAGAAAGTTACTTCTCTCAACTATGATGTTAGTTAGGCCTGACGTCAATCAGGATCATAAAGACATATTTTGCGGTCAACTATGACAGAAAAGAGACGATCAAATTTTTGGTTTTGTACTCAAATCAAAATGCACAAAGGCATTTCTTGATCTAAATAAAGTTGTGAAGCCGTTTTGCTGAGCAACATGGAAATCGCCGCATTCAGCTGTTATAGGTATTTTAACTTTATGTTATGCTCTGGTGAGCCTTTACAGAGCTGTTACATTTTGTTTTTGGAACCTGAGAAAATCTGATATTTCCTTTTTAATAAAACCAAAAAGTGTTAAAGTAAAGTTAAAAAATGGTGATACTGGTGTAAATCCTGCTTATTATGAAGCAGTGTTGTTTCTCTTTTTGTATACATAGTATGAAACTATCCAGAAATGACCTGTATGAGGAACCTACTCACTAAATGTTTTGTATTTTTTCAGACTGAAAGCAAAATGTATTTTTTATGTTGCTTCTTTTCAGATTTGTAGAGATTTTGATGTAACATACAGTACCTGCCTTTCTGTTGATTTGTTGATACAGCAGCTTTAGCTACAACATATTTACATGCATGAAATGTCCCTTTCATGTTGCCTTAACTGCTGTATGTCAAGTTACTGAGGAACAAATGGGGTAAATGTGTGTTCAGAGTAAACAATACATGGATGTCTGGTACCTTGTTTGGGTGCCTTGACCCATTTATTTCTACTGTGTAGTTCTGCTCACTTTAGTACAGCTCAGTCCATAGATCTCTGATGGGGAACTTTTTCTTTCTATAGTTTCTTCTTGTGCAAAGCTGCCTCTCTGACAGTCAATCTCACACATCTGCGACTCAGCGCCTGTGTCTTAAAGGAATAGTACACCCAAAACATGATTAACCTTCATTTTCAGGCTCACATGCCGACAACACTCGGTCTTACCGATATCTCACCAATATGCAGCTGGAATCTGGGAGGCTCTCTTGCTTTTGTCGCGGACTTTGACATTCAAATAATGGAGTGATTCCAAGGCATTAAAGGTCCATAAAAGAAGTCCACACAAAGCGTGTCAAACCTCTCACCGCTGGGCTGTATTCCAGTTGTCCTGAGTGCGCGATCCAAAATTTACTCGCGCTGTCATTTAGAATGTTTTTTAGAGCATAAACGGTAAAGCTATCCTTGCGGCGCGCGAAGCGGAGACCAAACGGGAAGAAATGCGCATTAAAACGTCTGCTCTCCGCAAACAGTTGGTGAAGAAATAGTGCTGTTTACCTGTGCAAAGAAAGAAACAACGAAAGAAAAATGTCTGATATTTCAGTGTTGAGGAATGAGCATGAGTTCTTTGCCGGGTGAAGATTCACGCTTCCGTAGAACTCAAGTAGGCTATTAGTTAAATCTCCTACTGTGTATGCTCTAAAACATTCGGACTTGGATTTTGAATAAGTAGAGCTACCCACTCAGGACGCTTGGATTACATTGGGCGAGCAGTATGGAGTAGTCAACCGCGTTTTTGTACTACGGTGTATGACCTTTTCTAGATCTCGTACGCCATGGACCTCCATTATTTGAATGTGCGGAGTTGCGGTCTCCAGATGCATTTGCTCGTCAAAAAAGAAAATACTTCCAGTTTTGAGCATGGGGATGGTAGAAAAATGAAGGCAAGGGGTAATACCTTTCCTGTGATAATGCCCCTCTAGAAGTAGTGTTATCATTCTTCTATCTCCTATTAAGTGAGATCACATTGTACGATGTATTACTAATATGAACTGTTTCACATGAAACACTTACTGTACATACTATTCTCACCAAACTGTGATTAAATTCAGGGTAAACAAATGCCATATGTTGCCACCACTCAAAAAATTCCTGCCTCCCTCTCGCCACCCCATAAAATTTTTGTAGCTCCGCCCCTGTTTTCTCCCATGATTTTTTTCTCCAAAACAGTTTTTTTTATAGATATTTTCCACATTTAATGCCTTCATTCATTTGCTCTTTATTTTTAGAAACTACCAATAGGTTTCCATCTCTCAAAATCTTTTCCATTTCGACTTCTCCAATTTTCTTTTTATTTCTCTTGACGCCACAATGGGGCTGATGTTATCCTGTTCTTGCTCATTCTTCAGTTTTAATATTATTTTTAATTCCTCCCTCACAACTTTCCTCCTAACTATCCTTTCTTCATCTGAACTACTTCCTTCCAGTTCTCGTTTACTGCCTTGACTTCCCTTTTCTTCATCTGTTTTAGTTCTTCCACGTCCTCTCCCCATTGGTGTCCACCCTTCAAAGACATGTTTAAAATCTTCTTCTTCTTTTTTTTTAATGGCGGTTGGCAAACAACTTATAGGTGCATTACCGCCACCTTCCAGAATGGAGTATGGATCAGACAAACTATTATATTCTCCCTAAAATACCCGTTCTTCTTAGAAAATTAAAAATACTCCCAAAAACTACATCCCCAGATGACCTTTGAAACAATTCCCTTATATCTAGTTTACTTTTATTCCTGTCTAACTCTCTACACAACATTTCTCTTTACTGAGTATATTTATTACATTCTAAAAATATGTGTTGGACAGTTTCTAATTTCCCACAAATACAACACCCTGTATTATGCTTATTTATTATTTTAAGAGTACTATTTAATCCTGTATGTCCGAATCTTATTCTAGATATAACATCTTCTTCTTTTTTAATTCTATTACATTTTCTTAATTCTCCAACCTTTTTTGAATACTATAATAAAATCTAGCATTCCCTCCTTTATCCCACTGTTCTTGCCATTTCTTCTTGAAATACATTTTTATAATATTCTTTAACTCATTTTTACTAATCTTAATGTTTAAATCAATATCCTTTTTTACAGCACTCTTAGCAAAACTGTCAGCTAACTCATTACCGATAACACCAATATGAGCAGGAATCCAGACTATGTTTAAAATCTCCGCAGGCGACTCTTCTTCTGTTGACGAATGGAATTTGCGGGGGCGCCGCCGCCTGGCTGAGAGGATTATTACACCTGAAATACTGAAGCCTGTCACTACCCGATTCGTTCTGCGCATGCGCGAACAGATATAAATCCGGGTGTCCATAAATAATGTAATTATGGTATTAAAACTACGTATTTCTATCCTTAACTCACTAAAGGATAGTAATACACATCTGTAAAAAATGTTTATGACTTTTATTTGACAATTTTTATGCTTTTCACATTTTCTTCTTTAAAGCGCTTCTCTGACGTCATCAGACTTTGAATTTGTTTTTTATTTAAACGCAGTAAGTACAAACAACTAAGGCAATAGCAACAGTACAAATCGTTGGAAGGCATAGTA
The DNA here is from genome assembly GCA_018398635.1 of Cyprinodon brontotheroides. NCBI lineage: Eukaryota > Metazoa > Chordata > Actinopteri > Cyprinodontiformes > Cyprinodontidae > Cyprinodon > Cyprinodon brontotheroides. The sequence goes on from JAGKQL010000769.1 coordinate 32,009, forward strand.
GAGGCAGATAAAAAAAATGGAAGTACAAGGCATCAAAAACACTAACTTGCTCTATAAAGTTAAGGTTAACCATTGCTATTCCTGTTAGTTCAGATACAGTTGATAAAGCTTTCTCAAAATTTGTTAAATGGCCTATTCTACCTAAAGTCAAAGAAACACATTTTAAAGTTATAAACAAAATTTATCCTGTGGCAGAACTTTTAAGAAAAAGATTTGGTTTTAGGGTGGATCAATGTTCCTTTTGTAATAATAATAATAGTGAAACTCTTGAACATATGTTTGATCATATGTTTTAGCTGTGTCCTCCTGCTTCTGGAAAGAGATGAAAGATTGGATTTATTTGAAAATGAAGGATGTCCCCCCATTTGCACTGAATGATGTCATTTTTTATATGGACCATCTTCGCCAGCCTGTTTCTGATACTATTAATGTCCTCCTGCTGTTGGGTAAATATCATATCCACTGTGCTAAATGGAGAAATGCTAAACCTTCCTTTCATTGGTTTATTAATGACTTTAAAACCCTTTTTTTTGTTCTCTTAAAAAAATTTTTAAAAAGACAAATATGCTTAAAAAACAAGTCTTAAATTCTCCCAACATCTGCTATTCTAATTGCATCTACTTTTTGTGTTTTCCATATTTCTATGGCTCTTTCTATGTTTGATTTAAATGTTTGCTGATATCAATCACCTGCTATTTGTTTTACTTTGTATTTTTCAATTATAATTAATCTTCATCTGTTTATATACGCTTTTATCCTATCTGAAAGTATTTTTTATGTGAATGTAAATGGCTTAATAAAAATTAAATCAACATTGCAGTCTCTGTAGTTTACATCTAATGCAGACATGCTTCAGTGCAAATTATTTTTTATTTATTATTTTTGAAAATCTAAACAAAACCCCGCAGTATTTTTAGTGTCGATCGACGTTCAGAGTAGGACTGGAAAGCAGAGCAGATCGTATCTATTTGGGTTTTAGTTCAAATGCTTTCATTGAATTATTAAAGTTGGGTTTTTATTATATTTATTTCCCCTTTTCGTTCCCATAATGTCAGAAAATCTAACGAAACAGAAACAGAACTGCACGGCGTATCTTTGGCGCCATCTAGTGGTTAAACTCAGTTTCGCATTCAGGCTTTGGTTTTGAAAATGTGAATTCAAGGAACTGACACAAATCTTTAGCCTTTTTAGATCATCTTACTTATTTTGGTAATAAAAAGAATGAAATATTTCACATGTTTTGATCTGTAAATTTGTTCTCACACGATGCTAATCAGCTTTTAGGTTAAATCCTGACTCTGTGACCCATTCCTGTCCTACAGATAGCTCCTCATATGTTCTTTGCTTCTGTTCTTCCACCTGCTTTCGAAAAAAACTGACCAGGTTCCTATTTTTTTTTTTTTTTTGACTGCATATTCAAAAGCATGTTGTTTTTTCACTGAATTATGTTATTTTTTATATGGACCATCTTCCCCAGCCTGTTTCTGATATTATTAATATCCTCCTGCTGTTGGGTAAATATCATATCCACTGTGCTAAATGGAGACATTCTAAATCTTCCTTTCATTGGTTTATTGATGACTTTTTTTTTGCTCTCTTAAAAAGATTTTAAAAAATGACAAATATGCCAAAAAATTGAGACTTGATTTTTCCAAACATCTGCTATTCTAGGTGCGTTAACCTTTTTGTTTTTATTATTTCTATGGCTCTGTCTATGTTTGATTCTTCTTTCTATTCTTCTTTTATTGTAATTTATCTTTATCTGTTCATGTTGCTATCTTCTCTGAGAGTATTTTTTTCATGTAAATGTAATTGATCTTTATCTGTTCATGTTCACCCTTGCTATCCTCTCTGAGAGTATTTTTTTTCATGTAAATGTTTTTGACTTAATAATTATAATATTAATAATAAATAAAAGTATTCAGGTGTAATCCAAAAGTAAGAGAAGTAAAATATAAAATTATAAATAGTTATTATCCAACAGCAGAAACTCTTAAGAAAAGATTTGGATTTGAAGAAGACTTTTTTTAAAACTCAAAAACACTTTATTTCCAAAATTCAAACATATAAACAATTGAAAAACAGTGATTGACTGAAAAGATTGGGTAACAAAATTATTCAGGAAACCATCGTTTTAGTCCAGGCATGTTTTTAATCTTTCTGTTGAAACATGGTTGGAAATTTATATCTGATTTTAATTTATTTATTTTTCATAGAATTCTTTATTATTTTTGTCAGATTGAAGTTATTTCTCTTTGACTATTTTATTATTATTTTTTTCCTTCATCAAACGTAGGGGGGGACAACTATTTTTTTCCACCTACTTTGTAATTAATTTATGGAAATATTTATCTTTAATTTATTTTAAGATATATTTATGTTTTTGTTCATTTATTCGTTCATGAATTTATTTCAAGATCTTTCCCTTTTTTATCTTTTATTCTGTAAATCTAATATGATTTAGTATTTTTTATTGGCTAATTTACAACACAAGTCATCTCAAGGCACTATACAGATAAAAATTTAGAATAGTTTTACTTCTTAACCACTTCTTTTTTTCAGGACTTTTTTATATCATCTTATGCTGTTATATTGAAATGCGGGGGCAGTTTTCTCATTAGGGATGGTGCAGCTTATAGCTTTAACCACCATATAGATCATGTTTATCCAATCAAAACATTTAGTTTTCTGCAATATAGAAATACTGTTAGACATTTTGCACAAAGCTGATTTTTCCAGTTGAGTTTATCATCAATAATAAATCCAGAGAAATCAAAACTTGATATCTCCAATTAAATAGTTTTAGGATATAGGCTGCTCCGTGGTGCAGTGGGTTGCACTGCTGGCTTGCAGCAGGAAGGTTCTGGGTTCTATTCCCAGGTACTCCAGCTTCCTCCCACAGTCCAAAAACATGACTGTTAGGTTAATTGGCTAAACTAAATCTCTAAATTCTCTTTAGGTATGAATGATTGTTTGTCTCTGTGTTGCCCTGTGATGGAGTGGGGACCTGTTCAGGGTGTACCCTGCCTCTCGCCCATAGACAGCTGGAGATAGGCACCAGCATCCCTGGCAACCCCCACTTGGGATTAAGCGTGTTAGAAGATGGATAGTTTTAGGATTATAATATGATGGTTATGTACAGGAAGGTTGAGATCCTCAACAATAACCTGGTTTTGAACTGTAAACCCAGCTTTATCTTAATAACTTGTAAACAAAATCTTCTTGGTGTTAAAAGAAGCACAAAATGCAACCAGCTTTATAAAAGAAGAAAGTGGGATTTCCTCAAACACAATAAAGTCGACTTATAGTTCCAGAAAATAATGAAGGGATGTGGTAGTCAGGGTGCTAGACTGAGCTACAAAGATGCACACAACAGTCAGAGAGCAATTTAAATATATATATTGAAATAATATGAATATGTTTCATTATTTGTACAAAGGCCCAGTGGATCCCTGAGAGACGGGCCTCAGTGACAGGAGCCAGGGATGGGCACGGAGATCCTCCAGGGTGGCTCGTATCCTACTGTCCTCCTCCAAACACAGGGCCAGAAAAGTCAGGCACTCTGGAAAGAGAAGCCAAGGGTTAAAGGTCAGAAGCACAGGCGGGCGGTAACTAGCAAGGCACTTGCTGGTTATGTTCCTATACCTTTCGAAAGGTCTTTGTTGAACTTAATGAGGCCCCGTGTAAAACATCTGGTGTCAAAGTGACACCTGTGCAGCATTCGATACAGGATGATTCCCAGCTGCCAAACCGTGGTCGGAGAAGGTCTGTATTTCCTACTGCTGAACCACTCCGGGGGGGCGAATGCAGGAGTACCTGGAATACAGGCATAGTCAGAGCAGACTGTTATGCTTTGTTCGTCCATTTGCTTTCTAAAGGAAATGACTCAAAGAGGATCTCAGTTAAATGTTTAACAAAGTAGAAACCCACCACTAAAACTTCTGTAGACTTTGGTGGTCTGGAAGGTTCCACAGCCGAAGTCAATAATCCTGATTCGAGGCTCCTGGGATCCCATTTCCACCAGTGTGTTTTCACACTTCAGGTCTCGGTGGAAAATCTCCTTGTTGTGGAGGTCTATGGCAGCGTCCACCATCTGTTTCATAAGAATCTGGAATAAAACAATGAAAAATGTGTCTTTATCATTAAAGATCTCATCTTCAGTTGTTGAGATTAAATAAAACTTTAACAAATTTATTCTCTCCTTAAAGATTTCTTTGGTTTTTACATTTTTTTACACATTAATGATTCAGATCATTAAGCAAAATGTATTATTAGAAAAAGATAAACTGAGTTATAAACAAAATGCATTTTCCATTGATCAGAGACAGAGAGAGAAGGTATCTAAACCCAGATGGATTATTTTCCCCTGAACCTAAAGACTGGTTGAGTCCTTTTTATTATGTTACACATTTATCAAAGATAAAAGTTGTTGCTGCAGCTGTTAAATGGAAAAAGCAGAAAAGCTCTTAGTCTGCCAGCGAATGCAGACGTAGCAAAAACATCAAACCTCCAGCCTCCCTACCCTGGCCACGTCTTCCTCCAGGCGACCTCCTCTGCAGGACAAGTAATCCACAAGATCCATGGATGCTGGTGGCCTTTCCATCACAATGACCAGGTCCTGATCCACATAGTACCACTCCAGGAGGGTGACGGCAGCAAACTCCCCCGCTGAATCTGGTCCACCTCCGGCCTTCTGCATGAGGGCCACCTCCAGGGGAACACCGTCCACCTTAAAAAAACCACAATGACCTGATTGTGTAACTAACAGCAAAGGACAAATACTGTCTACTAAGATGACTGGGAGGCCGGCTGCTTCTAAACCAGTTCACTCACTTCACTCAGTCTGATTTGAGCTCTCCTCATGTCGACGTACTTGATGGCCACCTGTTGGACACAAGCACAAGTGTTATCCTTTCTGCAGACATCGGCAGTGATGCTTTCAGGATGCCTGCTTAGATTTGAGTCAAAGACAGACAGAAGGCCAAAAACACAATATAATACCAACCGGTAATGAATCCTCCAGGCGAAGGCCAGCGTAGACGGACCCGAAGCCTCCTCTGCCAATCAGTCCAAGACGTTTGTATTTTCTTTCAAACTCAGCTAAGAGTGAACAGAGAAATCACCTGATTATAATAAAGCTGTGAATACTGTCAGATTATTGATGTTAAGAGATGCAGAACAACAGCAATCAGAGATGCAGATTTCCTTTTATATTTTCAGGATGGCTAAAATTATTCTTATGATTTCTTCAAATTTTAGTAAGCTAAACCTTCTTAAAAAAAATAAGACTAATATCTATGCTGACGACCTGATTGAATTATAAATACTTTCATAAATATTGAAAACTTTTCAACTGAGTTGAATTTAACTTTGACCATTTGAACCATTTGTGCAGGAACTCTGATATTTTAACCTGATTATAGCAGCAATTATTCTCTTATAGTAAGCATTAGAAATGTCCAGAGGCTGTCAATGATTCAGAATCAACTTCTTTATTCATATGAAGATCATTTTCCCATAAATGATTCATTAATACTGGATAAAGGAAAACTTTTCCCTCTTCTGTAACTTTTCACCTTCATTTACTCTCTAATCACAAACCAATGAGTTTTATGGGAACTGATGTCAGAGTTGCACATCAGGAAATTTGAATTAACTGTGAGGTAAATAAAAATTGATGCATGGTTTTCAGAATTTGATATAAATCTACGCCCTCTGACCAGCTTCCCTGTGCCTGCTAAAGAGGAACAGTCCCACAGCATGACACTGCCACCATCCTGCTTTACACTGCCAATGGTTGATTATGGGGGTTATTACTGTTAGCTCTAGCTTTGCTATTAAAAGCTGTCTGGCTTTGAATTAAACCTTTAAACATAGAAGTTATAACATTTCCTCTCTTAACACTAAAACTGAGAAGGAGTAAAATAGCTTGTCTTTAGCCTAAGCAGAAAAAGGAAGGATGTTTGTGTTCCCACTTCAGGAGTTGCTGAGGTGCATTTATTTCAGTGTTGGGCTCACATTTGCTTGCAGAAACTGAGCTGCTGGTGCCTTGCTCTGCCTCAGAGACTCTCTGCCTCTTCTTAGAGGACTCTTCAGGGACATCTGCCTTTCTCTTCCTGTCCCTAATGGGTTCCAGCTCTTCCTCTGGCTCCCTGAGGCTGATACTGGTGCTGCTTATCACTACTATGCTGGCTGGTGCCCGTCCAGTAGAATTGCTCTTTCCCTTTTCACAATCAGAATCAGAAATACTTTAATAATCCCAGAGGGAAATAATATATACACATATGTATTTTAGTACTTTTGGTATTTATGTTGGTACCTTTTGGTACTCTCTCACAAACTCTACGGACACAGAGTGATCTTGTCCAGCGGTGAGGCGGCTGAAGTTTTTGCAATTCTGTTTGCATAACTTTTTGTTCTCCAACTCTGTGACAACCTCCGCCTTTCTTTTCCTGCAGCTTGGTTCATCCAGACGGCTGCTGGGTCCAACAGAGACGCTCTCATTGAGGTGCAAGAGAATAGTGGC
>JAGKQL010000770.1:0-12559 GCA_018398635.1 Cyprinodon brontotheroides
AAGCCGCCATGTTCTTTAGACTGAACTGTCAGCTTTCTCGCTATGGCCACACCAACCCGCCAAAGCTAACGCTGATTGACGTCGCTGGAGAACGGCCCAAATTTTCTTTAACGGAGTCCCAAGACTGATCTAAGCAGTGAAACCTTGAAAGCTCTCGCGAGATCAGGATGGTCTCAATGCAGACGAAGTCTGGTGGTAACCAGGCGCATTAGAATGACAGAATTGCTGGCCTTCATTGTTCTGAATTTCCCTGAAATATATGATACTGGTAGCCCACTTCCACTTAGCCTGCCTCAAATAAAAATGCTGCTGTATTAATATGGCAGAACAGTTTCCATTGATTCTTTTTAAAACTTCATTTCGCAAGTCAGTTTGGCCAAGATTTCCATTCTGTGTCTTTTTTTTCTTCATATTGCCGCACAGAAAAATGGCAGCTGCTGGAAGATGTCTGAATAATGTTCTGTATACCGTTATGGTAACTGTACTTTTTCAGTAAATGAACATAGTATTTTATAGGTTCAAAGACACAAAAAATCTTGTTTTTTTTTTTCATTCCACTGGTAGTCTGTTTTCATCAAATAGAAATAGAGGCCTGCCTCTATTTCTGGCCTTCTTCCAATAAAGACCAGGACCAAGATTTACCTGAGTGAAATAAAGCCCCCTTGCCTATATTAGAGGATTTATAGTATATAGATATATATATATAGATATATATAATTTCATCAGCATGCGTACCTTTTCTCTCCCCAGCCGGAGCCAACAGCAACAGGCTACACAAAAGGTCCCTGAGGAGACGGAGTAAAGATGTCAGCAGCCAACAGGAACAGAGGGCGCAGCTCTGAGCGACACTGAAAGGACATGCAACAGAGAGCCACAAAGGAGCCTCCTTCTAAAGAAGCATGGACACGAATACAAATGCCAGACCAAAAAGATAGCATGCCCTACTCTGTATATAAACTCATGAAAGCACATCTAGACAATAATAAAAAAAAACCTGACTGATGTTCCTGATCTTTGAATGTCATCCTGCTTCCTCTGAAGGTAAAGTCCTCAAATACAAATCTTATTTATGATTCAGCATCCTGGAGTTAATCTGTTGGCACTGTTTACTAGAGGCTGCAGGGTCACATGCATAGAGCTCAGGAAGGGTGAATTCAGTTCAACCCTTCCTTTTATTAAATTTACCTTTTTTTCTAGATCTGTGTTCCTTAAAAGTGCTGTAGTTTCTTAGATTCCTCCTTTTTAGAGCCACACAGTGGATATCCGCCTTTTTGGTTGTGACATAGATAACTGATACAGCATTTATCTCAAAACGACCGTAAGTATGATATCCACGGTGCCACCAGGACAACATACAGTAGTATTAGAAACCTGATTCAGCCACCCTGGATTGAAATAATCGGCACGTATGCACTTTGGAGACTTCTCTCATGTCTGTGCTAATCATTTGAATCCAGTGCACCTTAAATATATTTCTGTAACTTCTTTTTCTTTTTTCAACCTATCAAAAGAGATGGGAGGGAAACAGTGCCATGCATCTTAAACCCCTGAAACAACAAACTTCAATGTATTTCAAATGACTTTTTGTGACAGACTAACAAAGCAATGTAGAGCTGTAAAAGAGAAGAGGTCACATTTTTGCTCAAATCAGTACAATAAAAATAAATTAAAGTATTCAAATATTCAGTTCTTTCACATTTTCATCCATCCTTATATCAACTCTGATCAGACTCAACAAGCATCACTAAATAGATTATGATTATGTCAAGGTAAAGCATGCTGTTCATTTGTACATAGCTCCCTTAATTATGATACTATACATAAAACCTAAAGCAACTAATTACCGTCACAAGTCACCTGTTTGATAAAATGCGTCGGTATGAATCGGGCTGTTCTTTCAAAGCCTTAAGGGCTGGTTATACACCTGCAGCAGTTTGGTGCGCATATTTTTGCCCAATAGTGAAGCGTGGTCTGCGCTATGTTATTCCATGCCAAAACGCAAGAGGGACAATCACGAACTAGCTAGGATTGTGGGTGGGGGGGACATATCTGAGTTAACTGCCACACACACAGACAACCTGCTTTCTGAGCATAAACCAGGAAACCCAGATCTAAAAAGGGAGAGAGAATACAGCAGAACCATAACCTGAGCTTCAATATTCCCATTCAAAGACATGGTGGTGGCAGCATTAGACCGTGGGCTTTATTTCTTCTTTAAAAACAAGAAATCTGGTCAGGGTTGATTACTATGAAAGGGTATAAAAGACAATGCTGGAGTAGAGGTTCACTTTTCAGCAGACTCACAACCATAAATAGGTAGCATGAGCCTAAACGGATTGGTTTTAAAGCCAAGACTTAAAAGCAAAGTTAACAGACTCTCTGTGTCCCAAGCCACTGAGTACATTTGCAAAGCTGGCAAAAACATAGCAAAGAGGCAATGCAAAAGCAAAACCTGGCTTCTATAAAGTATCGGTTGAGGAGGACTGATTACAAACACATGCCACACTTTACTTTTTCTATTATTTCAAAATCAGGCATAGCATTAATTAATTAGAATGTAACTTAAATACATTGAAGTTTGTGAGTGTGACAAAAAGTAAAACGTTTTAGGGGTGTGAATATTTTTGCAAGGTGCTGAATACCCCCCTGAGCTACACCTTAGGGGTATTTTAATCAATCTAGAAGGTGAGCATCTACGGTAGTTTTGCACACTTGATCCTTATTTATCACTCCCCAGTGCAAAATGGTGCCTTATTTTCCATCTCCACTGATATGAGAACAGTGTTTCACTGTAAATATCCTATCTGTAATTTTCTGAACAGCAGGATCTGTCCATAACTTGCACAGTGCAGGCAGTTTCACTCTAAAATGAAAATCCTGCTCCGATTAAAATGACTTGCTTCAATTGGTAACAAGAATTTGAATGAGCCCAACTTAAATTTTTAGTTTTCAATTTATAAACTTAAAAAAATTTGTTGGATCAACTCGATTCAATTACTTGTTACCAGTTGAAGCAATTCATTTCAGTTGGAGCAGCATTTTCTTTTGGGAGTGTTTAACTTTTTTTTTTTTGGTTTATAGTATTTATCACCAGCAAACTTATGAGTTTGCTGAGTGTTTGCGCTCTTAGAGCCGACTGCACCGAGGAGGACACGTAGAGCATGTTTTCATTAAAGCCTGTTTGCTGGGGAGGGTTCATGCTGTATTTAGAGTATCGTCATACTTCATTGCAAAGATGCTTCTTGATCCATCGTGAAGCTGGAAGTAGTTCAGATATAAGTGGTTTTGGGGGAGGGGGCAGTTTGGTGAGGCTTTTAGGGTCAATGTTTGGCTTGCTTTTCAAAGAAAACTGATGGGTTGATCTCAAAAACCTCTGTGTCTTGAAATAAGGAAAGGTCAAGTGTCTATATTGACAGGTTTGGAAAATCTTGACATTTTACCAAGGGTGGAGTGGGTAATATTTCTGGAATTGGACTGACAAAGTTAGAAGTTCAAGAATAAATGTGGTTCTGTATCACTGTTTTACCGTTTACTGAATGCAACAAACACAGCAAACTAAACACAGATAACTGCTGTTGGGACCTGTTCCAGATTCTGACTCCTGATGTGACCAGACAGCACATTTCAACGAATAAAACATTGTCCTAATTTGTCTCAGTGGTCTCATTCTTCAGTTTTTTTCCTTTTTGGATTTTCAGTTTGGTGCGTCTGAAATGATGAGAGACACATGCACTAATTTATTTATTTTGTCATTTCCTGGAAAAGGGTTTCCTTGAAGTCACAACATTTTAGGTAAACTGAAGCACAGCCCTGGCTTTGAGTTTGTTTTTGCCTTCCTGTCTGACTAAACCGTGGAAAAACACGTGATAAATGGCTCCTTCATCAGCAGCTACAGTGGCTACCTTCACTGCAGCAGAGGCCTGGGACAAACCCACTCTATGTGTTGGTTTGGTCTCTTTTGGGGAGCTGAGATGCCGGTATGAGGTCATGTGTGGTAGCTTTACAACCGATCACATTGTTTATTCATCTGGCTCGTTATAGAAGGAAATCTGAATGGAAAGGACCAACAGTGGTGTCAAAAGTTCCCACATTTATTACTTAAGTAGAAGTATAGATACTGCAGTTTAAAAACACTCTGGTAAAAGTTGAAGTATCAACTTGACCTCTTTACTCAAATAAAAGTGAAAAAGTATGTTCTCCAAAAACTACTAAAAGTGTAAACCTATAAAGTAACCTTTAAAAAAAACAGCCAGATGCCACTATATCAATTGAAAGTTGAATTTTTCTAACTATCTATAAAACCCTCTTTGAGATAGAGCCTAGGATGAGGGAGGTTTTGTTGGTCTCCATCTCCAGATACGCTCTCGCCTGTGTCCGACCTTTCAGACATTTCAACATATTTTTCTGAATCCTACATTGTAGCATGGCATAGACAATTCACGTTAGCAGTTTGAAGAACACCTGCTTGCTTCTGATGATTTCCTTTAGCTAACCAATGAGTGTTTATGCGTTATATGACTCATCCAATGACACTAGTTTTCACTAGATGTGGAACCAATGATCTGCATTGGATGGAGCACATGACGGAAATAAATATTTATAAACATTAAACCGAAGCCAAGAGTAATGAGTAACGTTTGTTTTAAAGATGTAAGGAATAGAAAAGTACAGATACTTGTGTGAGAATGTAATGAGTAGAAGTCAGAAGTAGGAAGAAAAAAAAAAGTAATGGAGTAAAGTATAGATACCTAAAAAGTGTACTTAAGTACAGTAATGAAGTATTTGTACTTGGTTACTTGACACCTCTGTGGACCAATATGTTAAATGTACCCACTGTACAAATTTAAAGGTGTTTATATATTATTAATTAGCAGTTTGCAATGTCACAGCCTCAAACTTCTTGGGATTTTATTGGCAATGTTGCTGAAATGGATACACATGAGGATATTTTTCTGAGCATAGATATTTCACTGGATGCAGCAGGATGAAATAAAAAGGTCGAAACAAAACCAAATGTTTGAAGAAGTTGAGGACAAAGGTCAAAAGGGCATCTCCACTCGCTGGGTGTGCACTATGAAAGAAAGTGAAAATGGATTAGTACCAAAGGCAAGGCTTGTTGCACGGGGATTCCAGGAACTACAAGTTTCTGACTTACAAAAGGACTCGCCTACCTGTGCCTCAGAGTCACTGAGACTCCTAGTGGCAGTGATATGTCAGAAACAATGGAAACTTTACTCCATGGACATTAAATCTGCTTTCCTACAAGGAATGGAACTATGCAGAGACATTTTCATCAAACCACCTCCAGAGGCTAATAGCACAGGTGTGCTTTGGAAGCTGAGAAAATGTGTGTATGGTCTAGCAGATGCTTCATTGTATTGGTACAACAGAGTAAAGAGCATCATGTTAGAAGCAGGAGGTGTTGTGTCTAAGGTTGATCCTGCAGTTTTCTACTGGCTTGATGAGAGCAAGAATGTTATGGGTGTCCTTGCTTGTCATGTTGATGATTTTATATGGGGAGGATCCCAGTTTTTTTCAGAATCAGTCATACCGAACCTTAGATCACAGTTTAATGTTGGTCATGAAGCTCATGAAACCTTCTCCTATGTAGATGTGGACCTTGTTACTTTGGGTACCAAGGTTAAGCTACATCAACAGACATACATTCAAAACCTGCAGCCTATCAACCTCTCACCCTCTAGAGCAGCAGAGTCAGCTTCCCCTCTCACTGAGGAGGAGAGAGAGCAGCTCAGGTCAAAGATAGGCCAACTATTGTGGGCTGCAAGACAGAGCAGGCCTGATGTCATGTTTGATGCAAGTAATTTGGCATCCAGTCTCAAACAGGCCACAGTACAGACCATATGTGAGGCAAACAGAGTTGTGTGTAAACTCAAAGCCAAGTCAGTTGAACTGAATTTTCAGCATCTTGGCAAAAACAGTAACTTAAAGATAGTTACGTTTACTGATGCATCTTTTGGGAACCTTTCAGACGGAGGTACTCAGGGGGGGTTCTCATTGTCTGTATGGGTGTCAACGATCTATTCTCTCCCATTTCTTGGCAGTCAAAAAGGATTAAGAGGATTGTTAGAAGCATGCTTGCAGGTGAAACATTGGCTATGTCAGAGGGGATTGATAATGCTATTTTTTGTCTCCGCACTGTCAACCAAGCGCTTATGTCAACCAAGTTTGTTGCTGAGAAAAGGCTACGCCTGGAATCAGTTCTATTAAAGAACAGATCCAAACTAAGAGAGTTCATCAGGTTTTGTGGTCAAAAACTAAGCTTGACAAAGAAGGGAGCATCCACAACCTTGTTACTTAAGGGTCTTTATGAAGGCTGTTGGACCTTATCATAAATGTAGCAAGAAACTTGTTCAAATTTTTTGTTAAAAAAAAGAAACATTGGCTTAGCAGTATCGCTAAATAGCTGTGCTTTGCTATGTGTTGTTTTGATGCATTAAATTCTTTATGTATGTTTTGTTTATTTGTTGTTGTTTCAGTGTAACTGCAAACCTTGACCTTTGTGCTCAACTGTCCTACTTTGATCAAGTCCAGTTTTTACCATTTGAGGTGCAGCAAAGTCAATGAGATCCTTAAATCCATTTGGAACAACCAAGTACGAAGCCACAAATTAGACAACATGCAAGGCCTCTGCCAAAACTCGAGATTGAAACAGGGACCTTCAGATCTTCAGTCTGATGCTATCCTAAGTGTTGGAATGATATATTAATGGATCCAAACACATAGCTGTATTTGTAAAACATAGTGCAAAGTTGAGTTGACTGCAGTGTAAATGAAAGCCTTGACCTTTGTGCTCAACTGTCCTACTGTGATCAAGACCTCTTTTTACCATTTGAGGTGCAGTAAAGTCAATGAGATACTTAAATCCATTTGGAACAATCAAGTAATAAGCCACAAAATAAACAACATGCCAGGCCTCTGGACCAGGGACCTTCAGTTTTTCTTCAGTCTGACGCTATCCTAACTGTTGGAATGACACATTAATGGATGAAAGACATCTAGCACAAAGTTGTGTTGACTGCAGTGTAAATGAAAACCTTGACCTTGGTGCTCAACTGTCCTATTGTGATCAAGGCCTGCTATTTGAGGTGCAGTAAAGCCCAATCAAGTACTAAGCCACAAAATAAACAACATGCCTTGAACAAGGGACCTTCAGTTCTTCAGTCTGATGTCCCAACTGTTGGAATGACATATTAATGGATCAAAGACATAGCTTTATTTGTAAAATATAGTGCAAAGTTGAGTTGACTGCAGTGTAAAAGAAAACCTTGACTTTTGTGCTCAACTGCCCTTGTATGTTAAAAGCTATGTTTTTGCCATTTCAGGTGAAGCAAAGCCCTTGAGATACTTAGACAACATTTTTACCATTTGAGGTGAAGCAAAGCCCTTGAGATACTTAGACGCCTTTGGAAGAGCAAGTAATCGGCTACATCCTGAAGCGCAACATTGGCATTTGCCGAAACCCGGGATTGAACCAGGGACCTTCAGATCTTCAGTCTGACGCTCTCCCAACTGAGCTATTTCGGCACATGTGCTTTGATGAAAGGACTGCCAGGGCGCGCGTCACATCAATATCATGTACATATTGGATTTCTCATATCCTACACATTGTGCAGAATCCTTCATTGTATTTTGGATTAGAAAGGTGATGACAGAAGCCGGGTTTCTTTCCTTGTTTTGATGAAGTCTGATATGAATGATGAAAAAGTGACAATTTCAAAGTGTAGCTATCACTGTGGGGCTTAATCATTATACACTAAAAGTGGCCTGTTTCATATTAAACACTGGTGCTGTCAGAAGGAGGCATATAGTCTGGAATATTAATGGGTCAGGGACATAACTGTATTTGTAAAATATAGTGCAAAGTTGAGGTGACTGCAGTGTAACTGCAAACCTTGACCTTTGTGCTCAACTGTCCTACTTTGATCAAGTCCAGTTTTTACCATTTGAGGTGCAGCAAAGTCAATGAGATCCTTAAATCCATTTGGAACAACCAAGTACGAAGCCACAAATTAGACAACATGCAAGGCCTCTGCCAAAACTCGAGATTGAAACAGGGACCTTCAGATCTTCAGTCTGATGCTATCCTAAGTGTTGGAATGATATATTAATGGATCCAAACACATAGCTGTATTTGTAAAACATAGTGCAAAGTTGAGTTGACTGCAGTGTAAATGAAAACCTTGACCTTTGTGCTCAACTGTCCTACTGTGATCAAGACCTCTTTTTACCATTTGAGGTGCAGTAAAGTCAATGAGATACTTAAATCCATTTGGAACAATCAAGTAATAAGCCACAAAATAAACAACATGCCAGGCCTCTGGACCAGGGACCTTCAGATCTTCAGTCTGACGCTATCCTAACTGTTGGAATGACACATTAATGGATCAAAGACATAGCTGTTGTAAAATATAGTGCAAAGTTGAGTTGACTGCAGTGTAAATGAAAACCTTGACCTTTGTGCTCAACTGCCCTTGTATGTTAAAAGCTCTGTTTTTACCATTTGAGGTGAAGCAAAGCCCTTGAGATACTTGAACCCCTTTGGAAGAGCAAGTACTCGGGTACATCCTAAAGTGCAACATTGGCATTTGCCGAAACCCGGGATTGAACCAGGGACCTTCAGATCTTCAGTCTGACGCTCTCCCAACTGAGCTATTTCGGCAAGTGCGCTTTGATGAAAGGACTGCCACCGCGCTCGTCACATCAATATCATGTACATATTGGATTTCTCATATCCTACACATTGTGCAGAATCCTTCATTGTATTTTGGATAAGAAGGGTGATGACAGAAGCTGGGTTCCTTTCCTTGTTTTGATGAAGTCTGATATGAATGATGAAAAAGTGACAATTTCAAAATGTAGCTATCACTGTGGGGCTAAATCATTATCAACTAAAAGTGGACTGTTTCATATTAAACACAGGTGCTGTCAGAAGGAGGCATATAGTCTGGAATATTAATGGCTCAGGGACATAACAGTATTTGTAAAATATAGTGCAAAGTTGAGCTGACTGCAGTGTAACTGCAAACCTTGACCTTTGTGCTTCACTGTCCTACTTTGATCAAGTCCTGTTTTTACCATTTGAGGTGCAGCAAAGTCAATGAGATCCTTAAATCCATTTGAAACAATCAAGTATGAAGCCACAAAATAAACAATATGCCAGGCCTCTGCCAAAACTCCAGATTGAACCAGGGACCTTCAGATCTTCATCTGGTGCTATCCTAATTATTGGAATTATATATGAATGGATCAAAGGCATAGCTGTATTTGTAAAATATAGTGCAAATTTGAGTTGACTGGAGTGTAAATGTCAACCTTGACCTTGGTGCTCAACTGTCCTACTGTGATCAAGGCCTCTTTTTACCATTTGAGGTGCAGTAAAGTCAATGAGATCCTTAAATCCATTTGGAACAATCAAGTAATAAGCCACAAAATAAACAACATGCCAGGCCTCTGGACCAGGGACCTTCAGATCTTCAGTCTGACGCTATCCTAACTGTTGGAATGACACATTAATAGATCAAACACATAGATGTATTTGTAAAATATAGCGCAAAGTTGAGTTGACTGCAGTGTAAATGAAAAGCTTGACCTTTGTGCTCAACTGGCCTTGTATGTTAAAAGTTACATTTTTACCATTTGAGGTGAAGCATAGCCCTTGAGATACTTGAACCGCTTTGGAAGAGCAAGTACTCGGGTACATCCTTTAGTGCAACATTGGCATTTGCCGAAACCCGGGATTGAACCAGGGACCTTCAGATCTTCAGTCTGACGCTCTCCCAACTGAGCTATTTCGGCAAGTGCGCTTTGATGTAAGGTCTGCCACCGCGCTCGTCACATCAATATGATGTACATATCGGATTTCTCATATCCTACACATTGTGCAAAATCCTTCATTGTATTTTGGATAAGAAGGGTGATGACAGAAGCTGGGTTCCTTTCCTTGTTTTGATGAAGTCTGATATGAATGATGAAAAAGTGACAATTTCAAAATGTAGCTATCACTGTGGGGCTAAATCATTATCAACTAAAAGTGGACTGTTTCATATTAAACACAGGTGCTGTCAGAAGGAGGCATATAGTCTGGAATATTAATGGCTCAGGGACATAACAGTATTTGTAAAATATAGTGCAAAGTTGAGCTGACTGCAGTGTAACTGCAAACCTTGACCTTTGTGCTTCACTGTCCTACTTTGATCAAGTCCTGTTTTTACCATTTGAGGTGCAGCAAAGTCAATGAGATCCTTAAATCCATTTGGAAACAATCAAGTATGAAGCCACAAAATAAACAATATGCCAGGCCTCTGCCAAAACTCCAGATTGAACCAGGGACCTTCAGATCTTCATCTGGTGCTATCCTAATTATTGGAATTATATATGAATGGATCAAAGGCATAGCTGTATTTGTAAATATAGTGCAAATTTGAGTTGACTGGAGTGTAAATGTCAACCTTGACCTTGGTGCTCAACTGTCCTACTGTGATCAAGGCCTCTTTTTACCATTTGAGGTGCAGTAAAGTCAATGAGATACTTAAATCCATTTGGAACAATCAAGTAATAAGCCACAAAATAAACAACATGCCAGGCCTCTGGACCAGGGACCTTCAGATCTTCAGTCTGACGCTATCCTAACTGACCTGCGTACTCGTGACGTCATCACATGCAACTTTCTTTAGCGTTTCTTTAACAGTCAAAACTATTTATTCAAAACATTTTGAAAACATGACATAATATGAACCAAGAGCTATAAGAAGGAGAAAATGACTTTTGTTCGGGGCTAAATCTTTGCCGGACGTGATTTTTGAGCCCACAGCTGTGCAGGTTCCAAGCATTTTCTCTGTCCTGTAATGACCTGATTTTTACATGGTTTTACCCAGTTTGAGTTAAGAGTAGTAAGTAACTTGCTCCCAGGAGAAGAACCGTAGGGAAGCCCCAAGGCACAACAGCCTTTTTTAGGGGACATAACTTTTTTATTTTAACTAAGCGTGGGGTGCAATTTCTCCAGATTTCCTCAACAAATTAACAGCTAGAATGCCAAAGGTCTGCAATGCTGTGATGGCGGCAAATAGACGATTCTTTGATGAAAAAGTTTGATGAAAAAAAAAACTTATTTCAAATGCAAATCATTATTTCTAACCTTGTCAATGTCTTGACTCTATTTTCCATTCATTTCACAACGTATGGTGGTGAATAATTAATAATTGGCAATCCTTTTTGGGGAAAGCCTGGTCTGATTTGGAGAGACGGCATCCATCCCACTTTTGGATGGTGCAGCTCTTCTTTTCTAGGAATCTGGCCACATTTATTAGTCCTCCCAAAACCCTGACCACCCAGGGTGCAGACCAGGAAACAGAGTTGTAGTTTAACACACATCTCTGCAGCTTCTCTACTGTTACCCATAGATATCTATAATAAAGGCTAGATGTCTCGTCCGCGCTGCTGGCCAATGGGGGTCGACGTCCGCACGTGGCGGCCATCTTGCCACAGGCAGCTCGCTCATTCATAACATTGTGTTGTAAAGGCGCATGTACTTAAATAACCATAACTTCCTCAATTGTCTAACGATTCTCAAACTGTTTGGTTTGTTAAACAAAAGTCAGACATGTAGTTATGACACTGCACTTATGAATAATTATATACATGTAAAATTTCATATGAAAAGAACATTGAATAGAACATACAGGTGCAATAAATATACACATGCACAAGGTATTTATGTTAAATCAATATATGCTATTAAAACTCAGTGTACTGAATGGCAACATGATATACATATATATATATATATATATATCTATAGATATCTATATCTATATAGATAGGTAAGGATGGAGACGATTTATGAAAACGTCAGAACGAAGCGAAGCAGCGTAGCCGGGTGTAGCAGGGAAAAATCAGTTGTTGTGGAGGATTGTGTGGGATGGCGAGTGGAAAAGAACAGGAGTTGGAAGGCCGCGCCAGCAACACTTTATAGGTCTGCTGTATGGGACCACTTTGCATTTAAGAACTGACCCTCGCATGATGGCGGAAAGAAAGTTGTGGATAAAAGTGCAACCGCGTTTGTTCGTAACAACAACACATGACCAACATGTCATGCTAACTTTCGAAATCCCTCATACTCATCAAAAACCCCGCTCGCTCAGACCGGCTGCACAAAGCAAAACCTACAGCCTCAGCTGTGGCTTCATCAGCTCTCCCCTCTGTGAGTTCCTTGGATGGTAGAGAGCATGTGCCAGATGATTAAATTCAAGCAGCAAAACATACGGAAATGATCCAGGGTTTTATGGATCATTTAAAATAATTACAAACCATTATTTTTTGCGGGGGGATTTTCATTAATTCCACATAAATTTTAGGGGATTTGATTGTAACAATCAACATGTATAGAACCGAACCGAAACCGTGACCAGAAACCGTGGAATCGAACAGGCAGGTAGTTTTTGTGAGATCGTTCCACTAATAGATGTATATCAGATATATAGACAGATATCTATAGATATCTATCTTTATAGATATAGATATCTATAGATATATATCTATA
>JAGKQL010000771.1:0-23683 GCA_018398635.1 Cyprinodon brontotheroides
TCAATCGTAGGGATTCTGAATCTCCTACAGCTGGATGAAATGAAATATGCAGATTGGGTGATGACATCATCTAGTGTCTTATAGCGCCTTACAGGACAGCCAATAGCAACTTCTCTTGCTGGGAGTTGGAAACACTGGCGAAGAGAAAATTTGACCCCAAAAAAAGTCTTTTAAAGTATGAAATAAACTTAGAATTAAATTTAAGTGCCTCATTTATGTAATCTAGAAGCAGGATTTATCCTTTGTTTCAGTTGGTCAACAGACAAGGGGTTTATTTTTATTTCTCAAGAATGCTTAGTTTAGAAATTTGTTGATTTATTTTCTATTTAACCTTTATTTAACCAGGAAATAATTCCATTGAGTTTAAAAACATCTTTTTCAAGGGAGTCCTGTCCAAGAGGTCCTGGCAGCAAAGTTACATAATAAACAGAGATATATTAAATTAAATGACAGGTACATTAACAAAACATATCAATTAAAACAATTACTGCTACAAATTCTTTCCCTTTCAACTTAAAAGCATTTAAGGATAAAAACTCAGTCAACTTGCAGTTTCCAGTTTCAAATTCTACGCACCAGGAGCTGCGTGGCTAAAGGCTTTCTTCCCTAGTTCTGTACGGAAAAAAGAAAAAGTGAGCAACAGCTGATCGTTGGATCTCAGGGCATAAGAAGCCATGCTTTTCTGTGTGAGTAAGGTACAAATGTAAGAGGGTAGTAATCCAAGAAGGGCCTTGTAAATAAAAGTGTACCAATGACACTGCCTTCTCATTGAGAGGGAAGGCCATCCCACCTGAGAGTACAGGTCACAGTGATGTGTCATGGCTCTACAGTTTGTGATGAACCTTAATGAAGCATGGTAAACAGAGTCCATCATTTGAAGACATGAAGAAGTAGAAGATGGTCACTAAAAGATCCACTGCTGGTAAGAAGACGGAGTAACAGAGAAGTCTGAGCTCCTGAATCTAATCGATCGTGAGATAGATGCGGCTAACTCAGCGGAGCTTGAATATCCAGCTTCTAACTAACTTCCCTGCAGCAATTCATGACAGATTTCTGAAGCAGTCTTAGAGATCACAAAGTTCTCGTTCTCCCCACACCCCATACTGCTGAGTTTTTTATATATTGTGGCTGTGTGCGAAATACCTGTCAATTTCCTGATTGTTGCGCAATACCGATCTAAATTTTCTCAATATGCAGTAGGCCTATAACATTTCAAAGTCAGCTTTAATGTCAATTCTTTACATTCATCAGACATACAAGGACTGGAGAGGATGTTTCTCATTCACCAACAGTGAAACAGATAAAGCGGACAGCCACAACAGATAACATCAGTTCCTAATATTAAATTTATACATTCAATTTCACAATAGAATATAAAATGTACAATAATATAAAATATACAATACTTATGCTAGTGCAAAAAAGGTAGATGGTAATGGCAGCAGAAAAATTATTATTATTATTATTGCCAATTATGTAAGATATATTTTGAACAGTAACAGTACAAAATAACAGTAAATAAATATAGTAATAATAGTAGTGCAGGTGTTGGAATCTGGAGGTCTGTCCACCTTTCTCCAGCAGAGGGCGTTCTAGGTGTCCTGGAGCTGAATTTGACCACCACACCTGCGGCTCATGAGCTCATCAGGAGACCAGCATTTAAGGAGGGGCAGAGCTACAATCCGACGCCAGAGTGTTTGCCAGTTATGGTTAGCGAATCTGAGCCAACCTGCCTGTCTGAATCTCTGACTCCCCTGAAGCCTGAACCTGAACCTAATCAGCTTTTTGTCCTCTCTGCTTCTCAGGAAGAACCTGCCTGGAAACCTGAAGACCTGGAAGGGTTTCTCAAGCGTGAAACCAAGTTGTCTGTTCTCAGAAGAACCCTGGAAATCTAACTCAGTCTGAAACCTGCCTGCCCGCTCTCAGCAAGAGCTGAGGGAGAAGCTCTGAACCTGCTCAGTAAGATTATCTGCTCTGCCCTGCCTCTGCCTAGCCCTCTGCCTGCCTTCAGCCTCTGGACCTTCCTGGTTCCCCCCTTCTACCGCTCTGCTCATCTCTGATCAGGTATAGACCTGCCAACACTCAACCTGCAAGTCCACTGAAAGACTGCTAACCAATCTGTCCCTCTCTGCAGTGAAAACCAGTCGTGACCAGACCCGGACCCAGTTATCCCCAGAAATCATTGTTCTTTATTGTGATTCATCTTCAATAAACTTGTGAACTTTTTCCCAGTCTCTGAGTGTTCTGCATGTAGGTTAGATCCCTGAAAGCTAACATGACAGCAGGAGACAGTTTGTCCAGAGTGATTTTTTTTTAGGAGAGGGGGGGGTCAGCCTGGAGGATCTGGTTGTGGGGAAAGAGTTTAGCTTCCTGACAGCTTGGTGGATAAAGCTTGTTGTGAATCTGGTGGAGCGGGCAAGAGCCTGAACAGACAGTCAGTCTATGAAAACACACACACGCACAAAGACTGTCTGTCTGTCTCTATCTCTGTCTGTCTCTCTCTTTCATGCACGCACATTTCATGCTTTAATCCAGTTTCTGACGAATGGAAATGGGTCGAATTTGTCCAGAGGACAACTTTCTGTTGAAGTCCACAAACAGAAGTGAAGACCTGGTGTCTTCGCGCAATCTGTTTCGCATCTGGTTGCCCGTGTTATTTACTGCGGAAAAGCACATGGCTAATTTGCATACGCGAACAGGATTGGCTGGCTCCACTTGGCAAAAAACAGAACATATTTGTGAATAAAGGTTTTGAATTTTAATACTGGACATGTTGAGCTTAAAAACATTTTAGTGACCATTAGTGACAAAAAAATATTTTATTTTTCATTTTTTTGACACAATTTAAGACCCCCTTTAAATTTTGCTTTTGAGGCTTTCAGAGGGTCTCATGGGTTAATCTGGGGGTCGAGCCCCCCCGGACCCCCCCGTATTTCGCACTCTGTATTGTGGTATTTTGAAACAACTTTGTCAGGAAGAGCCAGCACCATTGGAGCCGAACCAATTCTGCAGGCAATTGTTAGGACAGCTCAGTGACAGCAGTAGGGAACTATTTCATAATTCGGATATTAAAAAAATCTAGATTTGACTTGTTGAAATGAACTGAAATATCTTGATTATAATTCCGGATGTTGGACACTTTAAATATTAAGTTTAATTCCATTCAGTTTATTCATATAGTGCCAAATTCACAAGGCACTTTACAGTTCAACCAGGTCATACAGTCAAATTGATTCAAACTTTTCTATCTAAGAAAAAACAGTCGATTGCATTGACTCATTCACTCAAATACAGTCCCTCACACTAAGCATGCTTGTAGTGACAGTGGAGAGGAAAAACTCCCTTTTAACAGGAAGAAACCTCCAGCAGAACCAGGCTCAGTGTGAGCGGCCATCTGCTGAGGCCGACTGGGGTTCAAGGAGAAAGAAGCAGACATAGAAAAAGAAGCATAGATACAAGAGGCAACTGTCAACCAACTCCACAGGCGGCCCCGTCCAGGAAACACACAGCCAGGCAGACGAGCTCCGAGCCAGCTCCCATGCCAGAGGGCTAAGAGAGCGCATCCAGCCAGTCACGGTCAGAGAAACAGGACTACACTGGAAAACAGGCCGATCACCAGCATCTATAAACAAGGGTGTTGATTGAAGCAGCACAGCTGATATTTCTCTCCAGGATGGAGTCACAGCCAAACAGGAACAGACGAGGCAAAGCTACTCTAAGGAAAAGCAGAGAGAGCAGAACGTTAGAGATTGAACTAACAGATTCTGCAGAATAGGAGAATAGAGATAGAATGAAGCAGAATGATGAAATGGGGGTCTATGTCCTCCAGCAGTCTAAGCCTATAGCAGCATAACTATAGAGATAGCTCAGGATAACCTGAGCCACTCTAACTATAAGCTTTATCAAAAGGAAAGTTTTAAGCCTAGCCTTAAAAGTAGACAGGGTGTCTGCCAGTGTTAATTTCGTCAACCATGACGATGACGAAAATATTTCGTCAACGCCCCTTTTTCCCGTGACTATGACGAGACGATAACAAAAAAATAGATTCCAGAAAATAAAAATATGACGAAAACAAAAAATGATTTTCGTTAACGAGACTACGACAGACAAAATTTACGATCCATTGACGAATGGACATTAAGAAATGTAATGTAATTGTTTATGATTGTTTGATTAATTTGTAATTGTTAATATAAGCGTTTCTTGAGCGTCATAGAAGATTACGTGTTGTTGCGCCGTTTGTCCCTACACGGCGCCTGTCACAGTGCCTCGTGCCGCTCAGTCGGTAGTAGCAGAGGGCTTATACTCATAGCTCAACTTCGCAGTCATTGCGGATACTGGTGTGCGGTTTGTTAAACAACGCCTGGATGTATGGAGCCATTTCGTTTACAACACAAAGGAAAACACCGGAGGAAGGACGCCACCAAAGAGTCTGCAGCTTCAAATTGGCAGGGAAGAACACAGCGAAAATCCAGCGACATCTGAGGAGCCAACAGCTGACATATGGAAGACGGTAAGGAACGGGTGGGCCTGTAGTAGCGGGAACGGGTGTGTTAGTGCGTGCATGGGTGCATGCATGTGAATGTGTATGTGTGTGCGCGGGCGCGCATGCATCTGGCTGTATGTGTGTGTGCCTTCCTGTGCCTGTGTCTGTCTGTCTCTCTGTCATAGAAGAAAGATGTTCTACTGATAAACTGGATATTAATTGTTTAAATTTCTTCCTCCCAACTAGATACCTGACACAGTGACACCACAGCCAAATCAGAGGTTGGGGTAGGAAGGAAAGTCTGTTGCAGAGATGCACCCCCACCCCTGACGCCAAAGAGCAGAAAGCCCTGGAGAACTCAATGGCAAAGTGGATTGGGCGTTCTGGCCTCACTGCAGGGACCATTGAGGATGAAGACTTTATGGATATGATGAAACAAGCTGACAAAAGGTTTAATGTTTACAGTGTGATATATGTTAAAAAGAGAATCAGTGTGTGAAGTTCTATTCTGCACAGTGTTATATAAATAAAATAGAGAAAAAGAGAAGCAGTGTGTGGTGAAGTTTTATTCTGTACAGTGTGATATATATGTTTAAAAAAGCAGTGTGTGGAGAAGTTTGACTATTATTATTACAGTGTTGACTAAAACTGACTAAGACTAAAATTGATTTTCGTCATTGTGACTAAGACTAAGACTAAATTTAAAAAGCTGACGAAATTAACACTGGTGTCTGCCTGACAGACTAAAACTGAAGTGTCTCTGCCCATCCCCCCACCCCACCCCTTCAGTGTCCACCATATTGGATCAGTCCATTTGTTGCACATGTTGAGAGGTTCAAACAGACAGCAGCAAACCATTTGAAAACAAACGTGCGAATAGCTGTGTTGCCAATTTAGCACTTTTGTCGCTATATTTAGTGACTTTTCAGACCCTTCTAGCACTTTGATTTCAAAAAAACGCCTAGCATCAAATCTTGTGACTTTTTTCTGTTAACGGAGACTCTGTCAACAACATATAAAAGCAGCGAACTCTGCTCTCCAGAGAAAGTAAATTCATAACCCTGCCTCCTGCTCTCCTGTATCTTGTCTGTTGTCATGCTTCATGCAGCTATGATTTCATTACAAATGAAAAATGGAGAACAGATGAGCAGACCATGGCTCTGTTCGAAATCCTGGGCTGCATCCTCCAAGGACGCGGTCTACCAGACTGGATCCTTCGAAGTCCGTGAAAATAAGGAGACCGGAAGTGTTTTGGCTGTGAATTCGAACAGGTCTACCCTTCGGCGGGTTTTACCGCCGTAGGCTCTGTTGCTAAGCAACCGTGAAAGTTGACACACAAAGAAGGAAAAGAATGAAAACCGAAGTTTTCAAAACTGTCGATTTATTTATTTTTTTTATTATAAAGTGAACAAAGACTACACTCACAAGAATCCAGAGTGGAATAAAGGTTCCAACCACATGTGTTGTGAATTTGGTGCTATATAAATAAACTGAATTGAAATTGAATTAAAATTTCTGTACAATGGGTCTGTATTATGTGTGGTCTTCTCAATGTACTTTGGGTGCATGATGATGGTCTCTTCTGATGCCATTTCTTTTCTTTGCTCATATTCCTTGTGGCCAGATCAGGTCATAACCGCCGCTGTGTCATTCTGTCCTCTGGCCAGTGTACTTCTAAGAAGAAAAAACACATTACACATGTATTTATCCTGAGCTATCTCTATAGTTATGCTGCTATAGGCTTAGACTGCTGGAGGACATCATCATTCTGCTTCATTGTATCTCTATTTCTCCCACTCTGCAGAATCTGTTAGTTCAATCTCTAACGTTCTGCTCTCTCTGCTTTTTTCTCATCATAGTAGCTTCATCTGGTCTGTTCCTGTTTGGCTGTGACTCCATCCTGGAGAGAAATACAGTGGTGTGAAAAAGTGTTTGCCCTCTTCCTCATTTCCTGTTTTTTTCCTGTTTGTCACACTTAAGTGTTTCAGAACACCAAACCAATTTAAACAATAGTCAAGGACAACGCAAGTAAACACAAAATGCAATTTGTAAATTAAGGTCTTTATTATTAAAGGAGAAAAAAAATCCAAGCCATCATGGCCCTGTGTAAAAAAGTGATTGCCCCCTAAACCTAATAACTGGTTGGGCCACCCTTAACAGCAACAACTGCAACAAAGCGTTTGCGATAACTTGCAATGAGTCTTTTAAAGCGTTCTGGAGGGATTTTGGCCCACTCATCTTTGCAGAATTGTTCTAATTCAGTTACATTAGAGGGTTTTCGAGCATGAACAGTCTTTTTAAGGTCATACCACAACATCTCAATAGGATTCAGGTCAGGACTTTGGCTAGGCCACTCCAAAGTCTTCATTTTGTTTTTCTTCTGCCATTCAGTGGTGGACTTGCTGATGTGTTTAGGATCTTTGTCCTGCTTCAGAACCCAAGTTCGTTTCAGCTTGAGTTCACAAACAGATGGTCGGACATTCTCCTTCAGGATCTTTTGGTAGACAGCAGAGTTCATAGCTCCATTTATCACAGCAAGTCTTCCAGGTCCTGAAGCAGCAAAACAGCCCCATATTTTACTGTTGGTATAATGTTCTTTTTCTGAAATGCAGTGTTCCTTTAATGCCAGATGTAATGGGACACACACCTTCCAAAGAGTTCCACTTTTGTCTCATCGGTCCACAGAATGTTTTCCCAAAAGTCTTGGGGATCATCAAGATGTGTTTTGGAAAATTTGGGACAAGCATTAATGTTCTTTGTGCTCAGCAGTGGTTTTCTTCTTGGAATTCTGCCATGCAGGCCATTTATGCCCAGTCTTTTTCTGATGGTGGAAGCATGATGCTGACATTAACTGAGGCAAGTGAGGCCTGCAGTTCTTTGGACGTTGTTGTGGGGTCTTTTGTGACCTCTTGGATGAGTCGTCGCTGCGCTCTTGGGGTAATTTTGGGCGGCCGGCCACTCCTGGGAAGGTTCACCACTGTTCCATGTCTTCACCATTTGTGGATAATAGCTCTCACTGTGGTTCGCTGGATTCCCAAAGCTTTGGAATAGCTTTATAAACCTTTCCAGACTGACAGATCTTAATTACTTTCTTTCTCAACTGTTGCTGAATTTCTTTGGATCTCGGCATGATGTGTACCTTTTAAGGATCTTTTGGTGGACATAACTGTGTCAGGCAGCTCCTATTTAAGTGATGTCTTGATTGAAAACAGGTGTGGCAATAATCAGGCCTGGGTTTGGCTAGAGGAATAGAACTCGGGTGTATAAAAAACCACAGTTATAGTATATTTTAACGGGGGGGAGGGGTTTGGATGTTTTTTCTCCTTTAATAATAAACACCTTCATTTACCACGTGCATTTTGTGTTTACTTGTGTTGTCCTTGACTATTGATTGAATTGGTTTGATGTTCCGAAATACTTAAGTGTGACAAACATGCAAAAAAGAGTTTTTGCTTCTGTCTGTACCTAATGGTTCGCACTGAAGCTGGAAAGACAGCTTTTCAGTACTCTGCCCCCACAGCATGGAGCGATCTTAAGAAAGACTGGAGTTGGGAAAGGATTTGATTCAATCCGGACATTTTAAGCGATTGCTCAAGGTTTTGGAAATGAGATCCATGTGGTTTGTAACTGTTTTATGAATTTCTAATTATAGATAGATATAATTGTAAACTATAATGTAATGTAATCTTTTTGCGCCGTCTTAGCCAGGACTCCACGTGAAAAAAGAGATTGTTAATTTCAATGGGACTTTTCCTGGTTAAATAGGGAGAAAAGACGGAGAATGAGGAAGCAGGGCAAGCAATTTTCACACCACTGTATCAGCTTCCATGCTGCTGCCATCAACATCTTTGTTTATAGATGTTGGAGCTCATCTGCCTGGCTGTGTGTGTTTCCTGGACGGGGCCGCCTGTGGAGCTGGTTGACAGTTGCCTTTTGGCAGCTATCTACATGCTTCTTTTCTCTAATACTCTGCTTCTGTCTCCTTGAACCCCAGTAGGCCTCAGCAGATGGCAGCTCACACTGAGCCTATTTCTGCTGGAGGATTTCTTCCTGTTCAAGGGGAGTTTTTCCTCTCCACTGTGGCTTCCCCAAGCATGCTTAGTGTGAGGGATTGCTTTGAAGAGTCAATGAGTTGATGCAATCAGCTTGTTTTAACTTAGATAGAAAACTAGCAACTACAGAAATGACCAATTCGAGTGTATGATCTGGTTGATTTATCTCTGTAAAGTGCCTTGAGATGACATGTGTTGTGAATTGGCACCTATATAAATAAACTGAATTGAATTCAATGTCTCTTTAAGAGCTATTTAAGAAAAGTTATGAATACGAACTCCAGAGAAGGGAAGCTAAAAATGATGGTATAAATGTACTACCATCAAAAGGATATTATTGCATTGATTTGAATATAATCCATACCTTATACTGATAAGGGCCCGGTGTGCGATTACGCTTCAGCTACAAGCAGTTTAACATTTGCCAAATGGTTCTCCTGTGTGAGACCCACTCATGACCATTTTGTCCCACCTTACCTCATACATGTAAACAAACCTCTTTGTAAAGTTCAAGGTCAGTGCAGCATTGAGGGGAATCAATATGGTTAATAGTTTACAGTTTTAAATTGGTAACTGATAGAAATATATGATTCTTGTGAATTTTTCCCTCACTAATAGGAATATGGTGATCGGTGCGATATTTTGTCTGTTTAGACACCAACCCACATGTTCAACCTGCTTTGAACAGGAGCCTTTAGTAACAGTTTGCGTTAACAGAACCCCCCCCTACCTGAGTGCTACAGTAGATGGCCCGTTTC
Organism: Cyprinodon brontotheroides; assembly: GCA_018398635.1. Taxonomy (NCBI): domain Eukaryota; kingdom Metazoa; phylum Chordata; class Actinopteri; order Cyprinodontiformes; family Cyprinodontidae; genus Cyprinodon; species Cyprinodon brontotheroides. The sequence continues at coordinate 9,297 of JAGKQL010000771.1, forward strand.
TCCCCCTCCTCTTTCTCAGGTGCCCCCCCTTTCTCCGTCATTAAGCCCACTGCAGCTTTCATATTCTGGATCCACTTGCTCCTCTTTGATCGCGATCCTTTTAGCATCCTCTGCAAACACAAAAACATCTGAGTCAAGGGCAGATTTAGGAAATGTGGGGCCCTAGGCAAAGACAGGCAGGGGGCCCTCTGAACTGAGAAGACAACACATAACGCAGACCCATTCTACAGATAGAGAAATGTTAATAGAATAGACATCCATTATTATCTGTTCTAGGTTTTGTCCCTCTCTCTTGTCCCTTTTCTTCTTGTTTTCCTCTCTCTATGTTTTGTACTCAGCTGACTTTTCATGCTGTCTCTAAAGGAATGAAAGATGATTTCTTTCTAATTACCTTTAGCAAGCTGCAGATCAAATGAGTACTGGGTCTCCATCACCTCCTTGTTGGGTGTCAGGCCTTTCAAATGGTCACGCAGTTCCTTCAGTTTTATGTAGAAATGGACCTTGTCTTGAGCACGGGGAAACTGGGCACAACGTGGGCTCGATGACGGCATTAAGAAGCACACCTAAAGCACAGGATTAATAAATAACTGGTAGAGCCGTTCGATAATAAAACAACCTTCTCACCGCATACCGTTTCAGTCTCTGGGATTTTGTGAGGCTGCAGGCCGAACTCAAGATTCTTGCCCTTTACGCCGAAGATTTCTTTGCTAAATATTTCGTAAATTCCTGAAATAAAATGAATAAAATGGTTGTTGATGTATGCTATCAGCGTCTGGGTGGGTGAGATATTTTATTATGGAAACAGGAACTTTTCTTTTTCACCTTTTCCATTAAAAGCGGCAATTAACGGTTTGTACTTCTGCAGCTTTTCAAGCAACTGTCGGCCTCCTTCTCGGATTTCCTTACTGGCAAACAGAAAAGGGGAAACTTTCTTTAACAGCTGATTAAAAACAAAAATAAATCATCAAAATGACCACGGAATTAAAAAAGAAAACACACCTTTTCATTTTAATAATATGACAGAAGTAAGTGACTCAGGAGTTTAAATGACCTTTGATGGGTCGGACTGTTTACCTGGAGAGGTCCTTGCTGCCCGGTGTGGTCCTCTCCACCATGTTAGTGAAGCCGATGCTGTATTTCTCAGGCAGGCTCTGGTCGTGCATGTAGTTAAGCTGCTGCTCAGTCAGACCCGACAGAAACAGACATTTCCCTAAAATAAAACAATTAGAATGAGAGCATTAGGTCCCTAATGGGCCAAAAAAAAATTTAAAATCAGATTCAACTTTGTATATTCTATAAAATAGAACCCAATTGAAGCCTTCCAGAAACATTTACACCCGTTAAACTGCTTTGTTGCATCAAAAAAGAAAAGCTTTATTGTATTTCTTAGGATTCTGTAGCCTAATAGGCCCATAGACCATCATAGCAGCACATCATTATCAATCAGAAGGAAAGTGATGCATTAAACAAATCAAGCTAAGGAGAGGCAAGGGGTGGACACAGACAGCAACAAAACAATATGGCAGAGACTGATTGTGACATGCAGGTATGAAGATAACAGCTGGAAAGGAATGAGGGTGATTAGGGGAGAGACAGGTGTATCTGCTTTCTTTAATTATCAGAAGCAGACAAGTGAAAGTTTCAAGCATCCCAAAAACAACTAAAACAGACTCTGGCTGCATGACAACCTTGGTGACCTTCTGACTCTACCCACTGGTGTCCCATAATGCAACTCTCTAATGTGGGGGTCTCCAAATCCAGTCCTGGAGAGCCATGAGAAAGACATATCCCTGCTCCAACCCAGCTGATTCAAACAAATAAATGACCCCCTCAGTGGGATATCCAGTTTGGCAAAAGCCTGGTAATGAGCCACTCATTTGATTCAGGTGTGTTAGAACAAGGACGCATTGAACAGCTGAAGGACAGAAGCTTACCAACTCATTGCTGGTCTGTCCTATTGCTGTTCTGCATATGTATCATATTTCCTTCATACTGAAGAGTTTCTTTAATGTAATCGTCATATTTTGTCTTTCAGGACCAATGCTTTATTTAGAACGGTCAAACCGTTTTAAATCAATCGTTTTTCCCAAAGATATTTCGGACTTTTAACTTGAATTTTGACTCCTGTTTCTTTCAATAGCTGTTTTTTCCCATTTAGCTATGATGATGATGATGAAATTAATTAGCTTAATGAAAAGATCATTAAGAGTCACTGACAATATCGGCAGAAGAATCATATCATTAAAAGGGGTGCAAATATATTAAAGTTAAGTTAAAATTTCATAAAATTTAGCTATAGTTAAAACAGTCACTATTCATCCCGTGGTCTTGATTAACTAACACAATTCTTAAGAAAGAAAGAAAGAAAGAAAAGAAAGAAAGAAAGAAAGAAAGAAAGAAAGAAAGAAAGAAAGAAAGAAAGAAAGAAAAGAAAGAAAGAAAGAAAGAAAGAAAGAAAAGAAAGAAAGAAAGAAAAGAAAGAAAGAAAGAAAAAATTACACTGTCTCACCTTGACTAGAGTTTTAGGCTCTAGTGTATTTTCTACTATCAGATCAGACCGTCCCTTTAGTTGGATGGGCTACTAAAGCTGACCATGTGTTCAGTTTAGCAACTTAGCTGTTAAACAAAACTTAGCTAAATAAAAGCTGTTTATAGAACAGCAAGCCAAGAACATTTTTAGGGAGATAAGCATATATTTTCGTATCTGTTCCTCTAAAGGGGAACCACAGAGATCATGTTTCTGGTTTTAGAAGCGCCTGCTGAAAATTACAGACTGGTTTTTCCAAGAAAGCAATAACTTAATCAGAAAGGAACTCTTAATGCAAGGGGTTTACCCCTGTTAGAGCAGGAAATGAGTCTAAAAAATCTGAAGGGAGGCAGAGGTTTCTGCTGAAGCTTTCTAGTCACCATGCTTGACATTTTTTCCTGGGTCAGACCTTGCCTGATCTTAGATTATAGCCCATCACAAAAAAACAAGATGCAATGTTTTCTTCTACTGTTGACCTGAGCTACTTCATCTCCATTTAGCCTTCCCAAATAATTTCAAACTTTGCAACTTGTAAGATAGAGAATAAAAGTCACACAGCGGCTGAAGGCAACAGAAACAGCTCCCAGTATTTGCACAGCTGTTGATGAATGAAATCTGTAAAGTTGATGTGTTTTAATCGGCATTCTTATCGGATTGTATTGGCTTGCGTGACAGTAGGGTGCTATACAAATAATGTATCACCTTTGTAAAATATATAAAGATAAAACCACAAATGACTATTAATTTGAAGAAAAAAATATCATATTTAAAGCTTTACGTGCTTGAAATTAAATTTAAAAAGCATATTTTCAGTACATTACTTTGGTTATTTCTGAAACACATCAAATTTTTGGGTTATTATTACTATTGTTAATGTTATGTGTTTTCTATTTATTTCTTTTTTTATTTCCCATTTACTTGTGATTTTTTTGAATCATCTGATAGCCATAATGTCACGTTGTGCATAGGCTGATGATAGTCTTTCTCTCAGCATTTGAATGAAAAGGAGGTGTAATTTTGTGTGTGTGTCTGTGCAGTTATGAGAATGTATCGTCACCACCACTTCTGGTCGTGACTCCCGGCTCACAATGCTTTTCACTCCCTTCTGGAGCCCTTTATTTATTTTTAGCTGAGCAACGTTTTATTCACTTGAGCGCCGGCCCTGCAGACAAAAGGAAACACACGTGCAGAGGGATGTATGTGAGGAAGAACATGCTCCTGAACGTCTGCACGCTCTGATTTTTATTACACGTCTTATTTTACCTTAAATGTGCTCAATGTTCATGTTGAACAAGCACTGAACTGTTTTATCTATGATCTTTGACCCACCCTGATAATCCCAGTTAATCAAATATATGGCAAGATTTAATACTGTGTAATAAAGACCCAATTAATAGCCTGTAGTATCAGGTTTCAATCAATGCTTTATAGCTGCTTTATAACCTTGTTCCTTCATTATAAAAATATTAATTTAGGTAAATTATAAAAATAACTTTTGGTAAACTTACTCCTTAAACAAGTAAAAGCAAATAAACCAGAGGCCTCTTTGAGTTTTAATACTAGATGAAATAAATAAATTCATATGATATGATTAATCTAATCCTCTCAGTGTGGTTTCAGTTTGAACAATTTGTCATGTTACAAGCACATATTAGAACAAAACAAACCAGTAAATAATTTACAAATACTTTAAATAATTGTATTTATTATTTAATAAATACCAAAGATGTATTTAAAAAATAATCTGTGTTTTTGATGACAAGTCATGCATAGTTTTCACAAATAGAAATCTGAAGCTATGTCTGTTTTTATTCTGCACCTTTATTTTAAAACCACTAAATAGAATTGCAACAAATTTACTTGAAAATTCGCCATAAAGAAAATGATCATGCTTTTTTTTTTTAATAGTACAGCTACTCTGTGGAAACGTCACAGGTTTGTTAGAGAGCAACAGTTATAAAGGAATGTGCCAAACAGGTCAGGGAGAAGCTGTGGAGAATTTCCAATCAGGGTGTCGTTTAAAGCAAATTCCCATGTTTGAACATCTCACTTAGCAGCGTTTACACCATTATAGAAATGCAAAGACTTATAAAACTGGAAATCTACCAAGAGATGGAGGTCAACCTAAACTTACAAGACAGGCAAGTTGAACAAAAACCAGAGAAAAGATCAGCGGTAACTCTGGAGGAGCTGCAGAGATTATAGAGAATAATCTGATGGCAGAATAATTATTAAAGCTGTCCTGCACAGGTCTACCCATTATTGATAATTGGCAGGAAGAAGGCCATTGATGAAAAAAAGATCCCACTTAATGTTCACACATGGTGGCGACAGTATCATGCTGTGAGAATAGTTATCTTCAAGATGTAAGGTGCTTAAAAAGGAGCAATGATTTAAGAAAATAGCAGAGACCGGGGAAGAGGTTTACGTTTCAGCTGGATCCCAAACAGATGTTTTCCATCCAGTCTGACTGAGTGTGCTCTATTATGCAAAACAAACAAAGGACAAGAAATCTCTGTCTGTTTTTGCTAAGCTAAGAGAGGCATATTCTGCTATAGTAGCAGCCAAAGGTGTTTTTACAGTTTTTACAGTGTAGGCCTATAGACACAGGGGTTGCTGAAAACAGATAAACCCATCTGAGTCTTTAAATAAAGAAAGGAAATGTAAGCTATCCTTTTACTTTCTGTAATATTCTTTATTTGAAAAATCAAACATAATTTTTGTTTAAAACAACTTAGTGTTTACAGGTTTAAAAAAAAAATATTTGGCACAGCTGTGTAGGTGTCCCACAAAGGCAGTTCTTTTTTTTTTTTTAAATCTAACTAGTTATTGATGGTGACACTAACTAATTACATCAGCTACATTTCCTATATCTGCAGCCAAGTAAGGTTAGATTTTATAACCATCTATAGATCTTAGTTTACTTTTAGGCTAAAATGAGGTCCAGGTGTTTAAAACTTTCATTACTGCTTTGATTTCACATTTAAACTAGTAAGGTTCATACTGAGCATTTGTTATGCTGAATATAATATATATTACATACTCTATATTGCCAAAAGTCTTCACTCCCCTCCCCCGACTCACACATGAATTCCAGTGATATCTCGGACAGAATGGGGACTATATAGTGGACTTTAAGTAAACTCAGTTAACTTGCACTTTGGACAGATGATCACTACTTTTGGATGTGGATGTTTGGACACAGCCAATGTCATGTGTTTGTTCCGCCCAGCCAATTAACCAGGTGAGTCCAATCTGCAGTTAATCAACCGGTGCAGATTTGACTCTTGATGTGGTTCAGTGGCTGGGCAGAACAAATATATGACATAGAGATGACTTGTTGACTCCAGATCCCCTATTTCTGCCTGTAGCCATGGAAGTGATTGGAGCACCTGATTCCAATAATTTGGATGGATGAGAAAATACTTTTGTTAGTACATCGTATTTCGCAGTACTATCATATGTTTTCTTTTTAGAAGAAAACTTCAGCTGCTTTGCCAGAAAGATCAGCAGACATCTACAAAGCATCTTACAGAACCAAGGCTTGAGCTTTTGGAAATACTTTGGAATGGTGACAGATAACAATAATTGCGATCGTTTCTTCATTAGCTGTAATACTGAATTTAGTGGTGATTCTATAATAGGTCTAAGTAAAAATTAAAACAGTTTAAATGTTAATCAGAACAAAAAAATGCATATCGATTCCCTTCCTCATGATGCTTTGAGCCTGGTGAGCCTACCTGCTCAGTCACTTTTGCTTGTTTGTCCTCATTTCTTTGCCCCCTTGTTGTGAGTATTCCTGGTTTTCAGTATTTTTCGATTTTGAGGATTACATTTGTGGATTGTTGCTTCTGTTAACCTTTTTATATTAAACCTTTGCCCAACCCTACACTCTGCTCTCCATCATCTTCCCTCATTGACTCTTTAACAGGCGCTTAATGGGTAAGGAGGGTAATCTTGGCTGGACTGTGACGTTTCCTTCCTTTAGTTTCACATTCCCACATCCACACTTCCTGTTCTTCAGAAGGTGTTGAGTTCTTCTTCTCTCCAGCTCCTTCAGTTCATCCTCATCCTTGGCTTTTTTCCTCGATTAGTTCATGTAAATCTTTGATTTTCATTCAAAAAGTCTTTCTCACTTATAGGCCAGGTAAAAATGTTCTAAAAACTCCTATAAAATGAATTTACGTTTAACTATCATTTGATTATAGTCTCGAGGAAGTTTTGATTAGTGATCAGTCAGTTCCTGTTTCCATGCAGCATGAAAATGATGGGACAGAAATGGGCTCAATACTTAGACACTATAGGAGAAACAAAGGAATTATCTGTCCACAAAATGCAAGGGAGCTTTAATGTTCATAAAGTAGTAAATTACTTAAGAAAAAACAAACCCTGAAAAAAAAAATTCTCCCTTGTTGTTGGCGAGGGCAACAATTACAACATGAAAACAGGTTAACAAAGTTAGAGAAAGCCGCTTTTATTTAATTAACAAAAGCTAAAAACCTCTAAAGCTGACTGCTAGATCAGTCTCACACCAAGTGGCATCTTGGGTTTACCAAGTTACCATGGCGTCCATCGATACTGTCTACATGCCCACTTATTAAGAAAAATACCTTTCTGTTCTACTTTGACAAATGTAAACTTGTGGTCTCCCAGAGTGGATTGAATATTACAGCAGTCTGGGACGAACCATAAAGATTGGATTATTTGGGAAGGAGCCTCATGCTCCTGTTGTAGTGGAGGATGTTTGATGCTGTGGGCCTGTTTTGTGAATGCTGTTGAGTGTGTGTTACATCATGAACTCACCAAAACACCAGAGATTTTAAATAGAACTCTGGTGGACTCTACTAGATAACTGACTGATTGGGCCTAAATATCCATAATCAACAGCCAAATCAATGGAGGAAAGTTTCACGATTCACCATTTATGACCGCAGTGGTCCTCAGTCATGACCAAAGACAAGAGAGCAAGAGTATGAACGGTTTTCTATGCTTGTAACAGAATTAGCAGCAGTAGTGGAGTTTGGAGATGCAATCCACTTCTTAAATCTATTTTTGCTCTCCTCTAATTTATCCAGAAGTTCTGCAATCACACTTTTTCTCTCCCTCCCATGTTTGTGATCAGCTGCATATATAGCATGCCTTCCCTGGAAATGCCTTTCCAAATGACTCTTTTTATTAGTTATTTTATTTTTATTGGCCATCAGCACCTATGTTTATATATGTTCCAGATTGGCCTGTTTTTCAGTGTAGTCCCTGTTTCTCTGACTCTGACTAACTGGATGTGCTCTCTTCATCCTCTGACATGGGAGCTGGCTCAGAGCTCATCTGCCTGGCTGTGTGTTTCCTGGACGGGTCGCCTGTGGAGCTGGTTGACAGCTGCTTTTTGTATCTATGCTTTTTCTATGTCTGCTTCTGTCTCCTTGAACCCCAGTCGGCCTCAGCAGATGGCCGCTCACACTGAGCCCGGTTCTGCTGGAGGTTTCTTCCTGTTAAAAGGGAGTTTTTCCTCTCCACTGTCGCTACAAGCATGCTTAGTGTGAGGGATTGCCCACGAGTCAAAGAGTCGATGCAATCAGCTGGTTTTCCTTAGATAGAAAACTATGAATCATTTTGACTGGATGATCTGGTTAACTGTAAAGTGCCTTGAGGTGACGTGTTGTGAATTGGCGCTATAGAAATAAACTGAAATGAATTGAATGAATTAGTTGACAACTTCTTATTAAAAGCAAACATGCAGACAATCCTTCCTGAAAGCAAATTATTCGCTCCATTCTTCTTTGAATCCTCTGTTCTCATCAGCAATCTTCCTTTTTTCCCTTTGGGATCCATAGCCTGAGACACACCCACCGCTTTGTTTACAACAGCCACCTGCCTGGCACCGCGCCGCACGGAAACGTGTGATCCAGGTTATGACGCAAATCTTCACTGACATTGTTTAAATGTATTTATTACACACATTTTTACAGCATTGGAAAACATATTAATGAATGTTTGTTCTTCCTCCTGCACACAATATTAGAACAAAAAAACAAAAAAAATCCATCTTTTCCCATTTTCATACATTTCTTAAAAAGCTCCAGTGAGCTGCAAGGAGCGCATTACAGAGCCGCGGGATTCCGACCCCTGGTCTAGAAAGTCTGGGGCTAGAGGAATGGTCCCAGACCCTTTGTGATCCACTAAACCTGTGTTCAAAATATTCTTGGAAGGGATACTAATATGAAAATTATAAATGGGATTTTTTTTTCTCCTGACCTGAATGTGTGTGCTCAGATAATAGTTTGGGTCCATCTACATTTTATTCAGCTCATCTTTTCTCTAAACAAACATGAGCCATTCTGATTTTATATATTTCATTTATGGGTGACATTTGTTTACAGGTGCCCTGAATTTAACAAAAATAAAACGACTTATAAAATGTTTAACCTACTAAGCTCTACCTTTAATACAGTCTTTTATTTTTTATCAAACATGATGATGATCAAACATATGGAAACCAAGCATGACTGCTTTGGAATCAGAAAAGGCATAAAATGTAAACACAGGACCCCTCTGTCACTGATTCCCTACTTTAAAATCATAAAGGCATAAATCTGCACAAAAATCCATCAACTCTGCAAAACTCCTTTACTTTTCTGAAAGCTGGAATTGTCCTGCTGGGACATACGTCACTGACAGATGTGTGCATCTTCCGGTTTTATTGCTGATGATCAGGTGACAGCGATAATGACTCAGAGGTGTTTCTGGCAGCTTTACGTTTTCCTGATCATCTCTGCGTAACTTTGGAAGTGTGATGAATTCAAGGTGTTTAATGTGGAATGAAATCTGTGAATTTAGGAATAGATTTTTCATGTTTTTAAACTTTTTTTTTATGTCTGTATGCAGGTAAATATAACCCCTCAGCACCAGGGGAGGCAGGGTTTAGGCCAGGGTCCACTCAGCCTAACACAGGTGAGCTTAACGTGTTTATACCAAACTGGATAAAAGCTCTATTAAAGTTTCAGGCAAAGAATAAAAGACATTTTGGTAAAGTTCAAAGTTTTATTCTAATTTAAGAGCTTCACAAGTGACAAAAAAAAAACAGTCATCATTTGGGTTCCTTTTTTAAAATATTTGATTTTGTTTTGAAAGATCTTTTCTGTATTAATTCATTTTTTTTTCTTTTCTGTATTAATTCTGTATTCATTCATTTCAATAATTTAATTCATGAGAGGTCAGTTTTATAAAAGCTAATAGAGCAACACTTCAGAATTAGTCATTTTAATGATGAAGATTTTTTACTGATCTGAATTAGATTACAAGAACAATTCTTTCCAAAAGGTATTCACACCCCTCAAAAATATTAACAATTTGTCATATTGCTTTAAAATGAAGAGTAATTTATATGGATTTTATGTGATAGACCGACACACGGTGATGCATGATTATGATGTGAAATAGAAATACCAATGGAATAGAAAAATGTGGAGGGAATAATGTAGTTTTTGTAGAACCAGGAACCAGTTTCTCCAAAAGATCAGAATTTATCAAATGTATCATCTTTAAAAAAAAAATGTAAATACAAATAAAACACATTTTGCTGTTATAAAAGCTGTATACGTTTTGTTTATCTACTACATTTATTAACAAACTGCTATTTTTTTAATAGCTTGCATTCAATTAGATTGGAAGGAGGAACATCTGTAAATAACCGTTTTTCTGTTCCTTCACAATCAATTGGATTCAAGTCTGAACTTTCGCTGCTCTGAAAAAGGACGTTCTCTTAATCAGGTCCCAGATCTTACTTTCGTGTTTGTTTGGATACCTGTATGTATCTAAAGGGAATCATGCGTTCAGGGATAATACAGAGCATTAAAAAACCTTTCAGATCTTCTGCAGCTTCTCCCAGGTGTTTGCTGTTTTCTCTACATGGTTTGTGGTAAACTGGAAACAAAGTTGTAATGTATTCCCTTTAAAATCTTCTCTTTCGAAAATCATCCACAAAGGCAAACTTTCGCTAATTAGGTAACACCTGAAGACAGCAGGTTAGATCAAACATATAAATACCAAAAAGATTTTATTGGTTTAAAGAAAGGATTTAATATATTCAACATGATGAGCTGTTGGTTGTTTCTCACATGAAATCCCAATAAAATACACTGACACAATGTCAGTTTCTGCTTGTTTTGATTTCTACATTACTGGTAATAATAAAACATTTTAATTTTCAGTTTTATCAGTGTTTACATTTTCTTTACTGACACATTTTGATCCACTGCAGAGATCCAGTTTTTTTCTGCTTTGGATCATACCACATTTAACAATTTCTGACTTTTTGAAAAGAATGTTTTTTTGTGTGCAGAAGAAAATGATGATTCATTACAGATTTTTTTATTCTTCAGAGAAATGATCTTGTGTATTTTCACTTGTGTCGTATACTTGGTGTCTTTTAAATTCTATGTCCCATTCAGAGACAGAGAGCATTGCAGTGAGTCATACTGTCATGAGACATCATTCATTTAATGCACTTTTTAATTCAAATGCACCGTAGTCCTACATTTTGAAACCCCAAACTATTCGTACACTTGGCCAATTCAGTCTTTCTGTTTTTAAGAGAGCTGGAAACTAATGACTGTTTTGCTAACTGATTAATCAGTCAATTATTTTTTGATTTATCGATTAATAATCGGATAGCAAAATGTTCCTCAAGGAAGATTTTTAACAGAATTAAACCACGTGAAACTATAACTTTTCCACTTGAGGAGTTCTGGATAGAACAGATTGACAGATTAAATTATCATTATTATTTTTTTTATTTATTGTTATTTTAAATGCAAAATATTTCTATATTTTTTAACTTCTGAAAAAGTTTAAAACAAACAATCCACTGGTCTTTGTTTCCAAGGTTATTTTTTAACAATCTGGGTATAAATGTGTCTTTTTATGTTAAATGCAAAATTTAAAATTTTCTTTAGTTTGTTATAATTCCTGCTCTAAGTGGGTCGCTCTGTCAGCTAAAGGCATACCTTAAAGTCTCTATACTCCAGTTAACGATTAAACAATTACTAAATGAGTTGACGATTCTTTCAATAATTGATTCATTTTGATTAATCTGATTAATTGTTTCAGCCGTAGTTTTTACCCATGTTTCCTCTGACTGGGGGGGTACATTGACATTTTTTTGTACTCCACCCAAAGTACCAACTTTAATCTTTGCAGGGAGTAAAAGTTTAGGGTGAGGCAGGGAAGCCCCATAATCTCAAAGACTTTCAGCTCATCATGAATAAAGCTGCTCAGCAAATATAGGAGTGGTTTGATCTTTGTAAATATGTTGTTAATTATTATTAAGAAGCTGTAGATGTTTTTATATAATATATTTTAAAATGAAACATAAATACAAGCATGGAAATGATTGTTTACCAAACTGAATTACTCTCATGATGTTTTACTGTGTGTGGAGGAAAGAGCAGAAACAAATTCCCTGGAAGATCATTTTAAATCAAAAACCATACATAAAAATACAAAATCAGACATCAATATTTTTGGTTCTAACTGAGCTTCCTGATAGTTATTTAGCAATTAGGATTTTTTCAGAGCAGCAATCTTAAGGGTAAATTTGACGTTATAAAAAGAAATCTTGATAAGCTCAGAACTGCAACAAAAAGTTTTCTCATTTATTAATTTTAAGCTTAAGGTGATTAAAGAAAAAAAAGGTCTTCATTTTTTGATGTAATTAATTCCTTTAACATTTATAAACTAAAACATTTTTGTAAGTTATAGCCAGAAGTGTCAAGAAACACACTTGGTTTCCTTACTTAAGTAGAAATGTTGGCTATCTAAAAAATTATTTTTTTAGATAACTTTTTACTTTCTACTCAATACATTTTAAATACAAACTCATTAGTTTTACTTCATTTAAGCTCATTTTCATTTTTTAAGCTCATCAAAATAATAAGTTTCATCCAGACAATTAATTTCCTTGTGGTTAGACTCGGTGCTGCCCTAACTTGTTGTTCACCACAAACCAAAATAAATATTTTTTCAACATAATACAAAGTTAAATGTGGCACTGTTACTGTTAGTTATAAAGATAAGAAAATGAAGTCTAAGGAAGTTATCATCTAGAATTGTAGAAAAATTTTCCTTTAATAGGGTAGAATATAAAGCTTCTGTCCTTAACATTTTTTCCTGCATTACTTTTACTTTTTTACTTTAAGTATTTTTTAAAAATGGATTACATTTTCTCAGATGTTTTCAGCAGTGCTGTGAAGGTTCTTTATATCTGCAGATCTAAGTGAATAATACGATTCAGAGGTACTCATTTATTCACAGACAAAATGTTAATTTTTTTTTATTAGATTATAATTTTTTCATTTTTGGTATAATTTTCATGGCAAACAAAGTTTCCTTTGTACAGCCATAATCAAATATAAATATAACCACTGGTGCTTTTTGTTTTTCTATACTGCAGCTGAATTAAAAGACTTATAATGAATATTTTAGTAAATGAATTGTGATCACAAAATGTTTGATTTGTAAACTGTCTACTTACCCAGAAATCGCTGCATATGTCAGAGAGCAACACGTTTGCGAGTTACTTCTCACTCTGACGCACTGATAATGACACTCACTGACTCAGACGCTTTGTTCACGCTTGTCTCCTAACGGACATGATTCTAGTCAGCATGCTCAAAGTTAACGCTTAAAACTATAAACACATTTCTAAATCCTTAGTTCTCTTCACCTTTTTTAGCTGTTAAACTTTTATTTTTTCTTTCTCATTTACAAAATAGTTAACGGTCGCATTCGCTTCTATTCTATATCTATCTATCTATCTATCTATCTACCATCTATCTATAATTACCATCTATCATATCTATCTATCATTCATCTTATCTATCTATCCCTCTATCTATCTATTCATTCATCTATCTTTCACCCATCTATCTATCTACTCATAATCATCTCAACATCACGAAAGAAAACTAAATGCATTGTGGGAAAAAAAGCAGACATCATCCACAACTTTTCTGTCTCTCTTCTCACTCATGAAGTTTGTACTAACTCTACTAAACAAAGTGACACTCAGCTTTTAAAAACTATAGAAATGGTAACAGATCCGGTAATATCTGTGTTTTTAGTTGGTTCTAGTTTTTGAGAGTTTTCTTCTTTCCCAGCGTTTCTGGGAAGTTAATCTCTCACTGCAGTCAGATGTCGTTGGGCCTTAGTGGAGGCCGCTGAGAAAATAAAATATGTTTAGTTTAATTGCTGAGGTAGATAAAGATAAATAAATCTTTTCTCTACCTAATATTACATAGTTTGTTCTGACCATTGGTACCACTTTTATTCTGTAGTTCTAGGCTGTTTATTCCTTCCACCGTTATGTTTTTGTTCCTTATAAAAAAGATAAACTTCTTGATAAGGGTTTCAAAGTGAATTTAAAATCTTGCTGGATGTGGGAACTTTGATCAATTTTAATCTATTTCTCATTTTTAATTGTTCTGATTTTTTTTCAAGCACCTTAACATTCAGAAATCTTTTAAAAACTATGACAGCTGAACAAGCTGACATATCCTATCTGATGTCTGAGGAAAAACATGTTATTGTAAGAAAGATTTGGAGATTTTATATAATCAAGGTTTTCTGCTCCATTTCTCTACAGTATTAATTTAGATTTACCGTTTTAAATTTTAAAAATAAAACTGTAGAAAGGATGTTTTATCATAGTTGAACAAAGAAAAGTATCCTTGTTTGATGCTGGAGAATGGAACTGTGTGTTCATGAAATTATTCCATTTGGGGGGATTTTTCTTTCCAAGCAAATCAAATTAAAACATTTGTTGAAGAGCTTTAAATCTACTTAGCTAACCCCTACCTCTAATTCT
>JAGKQL010000772.1:0-24271 GCA_018398635.1 Cyprinodon brontotheroides
GTCTCACGAGGCTACATGACCTCGCCCATTACAGCAGTGTTGCCATCTTGCAGTTTCTCGGTGAGCGGGAACATCTCAAGGTTACCATGCTGCACATAGCTGCACCTTTAAATGGAAACTGTTCATTTTATCAGTGCATGTAGCAAGTTTTCATTTTGGCCTTGAATCTGTGTGTGCAGTTCATTCAGATAATGAAATATATCAGCCAGGTGTCCCGCTTGGCACACCACTCACACAATCATTTGCAAGCAGGTTTGAGTAATTGATTGATTGATTGATGATTGATAATAATCAGTAAATCAATTGTACCTCTTAATTATCTGACCCCTTTTTTGTCTGAAGTATTTTAAGGTCCTCTCGCAACACATAAACACAGGCCAGCACTTTGCAGCGCGATCGCCATTGGAGCTCTATGTGGAGCAATAAGATTATATGTTCTGCTCCTATTTGTTCACACAAAGACACAAATAAGCAACATCTAAAAGGTCGCTTCTTCACAAAGTTCACAATGCGTAAAAAATCATCCAACACAGGCACTTTGGCTTCCTCTTTGGCCACTTCAGGACCAAGCATCTCATTTACAAGCGGGCAGTATTAATGTTTCTGCCACAGTGTGGCAGTGTGGCAACAAGTTTTCTCATCCTTTGTACGCAAGCGTGCCAAATAGTCTATCAGCTTGTTTTAAACAGATGGATGTTTGGTTTGTAGATGGCATTTAAGCTTTCTCGGCATCATGTCGCTATTGGATAGCTTCTCACCACACACTCACCATCTTGTCTTCTTTCTTTTGTCGACCACACATACAAGGACCTTCATCTGGGTCGCAATTTTGTCCTGTTCGGCATTTGCATTTCCCATCCCAAAAACGTCTCCGTCACCGTCACTTGCTCGTCTTGCTGAGATCCCAAACTGTCACTCTGTTGTCTTTACAGGCATTTATCGCCCTCTGCTTCCACCCACTGCAATATAAGAGTTTTACATTATCTGCCACACTTAATTATAGCACCCGACAATAGTTAATTAAGTGATATTAGACACACCGCACACCTGACTCATCTCTCACAACACACCAGGTATGTGCAGCTGCACCCCTGGTTGAAAATCACTATGCTAAGGTAAAGGGCATTACAACAAAAGAAAAATGTCAGTGGTAAATAATTTGGTAAGTTTGTTATTGAGTAGAAATTGAAATGAGTTAGTTTTTAATGAGGTTAGTTACATTGTAGCCAAAAATACTATGATTTTAATATTTATATCTTATAATATATAAATATAATATTTTTATATCAGTGTTGGCGTAACACTTTCTGTGCTTCTGATTCCTTAATATTAATACTACAACATAGGATTTTGTTCAGCTACACAGTATTTCAGAGCATTTACAGGCTGCTTCGAAAGTAGAGAGGGAAGTGTGCTGTGGTTATTAAAGTAAAACTAGTGATGACATGACACACAGGGTGTGATGCCCAATACTTGTGAAAAATGTGTGACCCTAATTGTGAGGGGAAAAGTGTCCAAACAGCCCTGTTCATGTGCTCTATCGCTCCTTGAACACTGTTTGATGTAGGGCAGCCAGCGTTTTCATTATTATTTAAAATCTTTGTGCACCTTCTGTTGTTAGAAGAGCCGATTTCTCCATTGTGAGATCACTAAAGTTCTATCTAATCTAGTTCTACCGTATAGATCCTCAAAGCTTCCCCAGACCACTTCAAGCTAATTTCAAACATTGTTGAACTTTGCTTTCCCCTCATCTGTTCGTGTGCCCCTGGTGCTCTAATCATAGGAACACCCCAGTGATGCTATGATCATCTGCTGTTTATACATTTAAAATTCAGTCCCTATAGATTCACGATTATGGCTTTATAAAGCCAGTGCCGCTCACTTCTACCTGCATGTCTATTTCAATGATTCTATCATTTCCTATCAGAAACAAAGTTATTGTTTGAATGAAAATCATTTTAAATTTAAGGCTTTGCTGTTTTAGTTCTGTTTTAAACCATAATTCCTGGCGTATAACTTGTTTTGTTGAACTCGTATCATATTTTTGCTTCCTGTTTAGAGTCCGAACAAAACCCCTGCAAAGACGCCCACCAGACGAGGAAGGAATCTGTCTCCTGTGATTCCAGGGACCCCTCAAACCCCAAACACCCCCAGAACCCCTGCGTCTAAAATGAATGTTTCAGCGGTCGCAGAGAGTCCTGCAGCCGCTAAGGCCAGTCCTTTGAAATCTGCAGGCAAAGAGCCTCTTGTCCTAAAGACGCCAAGTAAGCAAAGCCCAGCCAGGAGTCCTTTGAAGGGTATTCTTAGGACTCCAGTCAAAGCTTCTGAGCTGTGTAAACTAAACAGCCCATTGTCAAAGACTCCCAAGAAGAGCGTCACATGGTCTCCGTCGCCTCAGAAACGTAGAGGGGAGGAGGACCGTGCAACTTTCAAAGTTCCTAAGTCACCAAGTTCAGCTTCTCTTGGTTCTCTGAGACAAATGAAAACCCCCAGCCCAGACCAAAGCACTAAAGCTAAAAGAGACATTTTTAAAACCTCAAATAAAACCTGCCAAGTCAGCCTAGTGCGGCTAACCGAGCATGATCTCCTGACTCCAGAAAAAAATCTGAGACATGTAACAAGCAGCACAGATAAAACTAGGGATGTGGTTCATCTGGAAACGACGCCTCCATCACCTCTGGAACCATCAACCTCACGTTTCTCACCTGAGTGCAAAAGCAGAGTGAAAACACCGAGTCCTGTTCACCAAATGGTTACTCGCTCTGGGCGAACTCCAAGGAAAGGGTCAAACACGGCACCCCTGCTTCAAGCAACACCTCCAGACGGTGACGGGGCTCCAACAGAACCAGCTTCTGTAGGCTCGCTCACAACCGAGGAGCAGACGGAAACACCTCGGTCTTCTGAGACCAGTCCCCAGACTGAATCTCAGGAAGCGGACTCCTCTCATGGTAACTCTGCCACCACAGACGACAACAGCTTGGATATCGTTGATGCTACAGTGGTAAAGACTCAGCTTAATCAAGGCATAAAGATGAGCATTAGCTTCTCAAGGAAGTCCTCTGTGTCAAGTTCAGACTACCTGCTAGGAAGAGCTTCCCCTGAGCAAGCTCTGCCGCTTCAAAGCACGCCCAGTCGGAACTACGGCTTCAGAAAAACCCCCGACCGCCAGCAGAGGGAGGCCGCAGCTCGTTTAGGGTACGCGAACGATCCCCCTCGATTTTCAACCCCGAGAGGCTCTGCAAGATCCACCAGTAAGAAAGGCTCAGATACTCCAAGTTCTCATACCTACCAAGTGGAACTGGAAATGCAGACTTCAGGGCTTCCGAAGCTTAAAATCAGACGAACAGACTCCATGAATGCAGACGGTGGTTCTCCTCTACCAGGAGCGCAGAGCCCTTTAGTTGGCGCAAAGACTCCCGTGGAAAGCCCCTTGGCCCTGATGTCCAAACACAGAGATCCCGCAAGTTACTCTCCATCTCTCTGTACTCACGTCACTCCCGGAAAAGGAGGCGTTGTCCAAACCTTCATCTGTCAGTCCTACACACCGACACGCCATTGTGCAGTCAGCTCATCTCCTGTTCCGGCTGCAGTGGCCGACCTGATCCCCCTCACCCCTTCGCCTCAGAGTGTGGGCAAAAAGACTCCAGAGAACCTGAACAGCTGGCCTCGCAGGAAGAGGCCTCAGCTCGGCGTGTTCGGGGGGAAGGATCGCGTCCAGAGGGGGGAGCCTCGCCTGGAGGAGCTGCTGGAGGAGGCGGAGCTTGGGGTTAGTCGCCTGCAGGACTTTGAAGACCCTGAAGAGCCCTCAAGCAGCAAATCTGAAAAACTGGCTTGGACCTTTAAACAGTCGCCCCCGGTGGCAGTAAATGTGTCCCCCCTCTCCCCTGGCGAGGACTTGTATTGGATGGCCAAGCTGGCTGACGGCGCAGAATGCGCCGATCCTGAGAAACCTGCTGAACGCCTCTGGGCAGCAGAAACTGGAGATGTGAAGTCAAGTAAGCAACACCTTTACATTGTTTGTCATGAATTTGAGCTTTAAAGAATAGAAAACACCTGTTATTAGACTAAAACCATGGATTTTATATTTCATTATTAAATGTGTAGCATTATTTACAAAAAGTACAGAGGTATTTATTTCAAAAATATATCTTAGTCTTAAAATTAGAAGCATTTTAGCTACTTCCTGTTTTTTGGGGTGTTTTTGCCTTTAGCCTCTTTTCTAAGCTCCCCAGGCTAATTCAATTAAATTTAGTTTATTTATATAGCGCCAGTTCACACCATGTCATCTCAAGGCACTCTTCCAGTTCACCAGATCATACAGTCAGATTGATTCAAAGTTTTCTATCATTCAGCAATCCCTCACACTAAGCATGCTTTGTAGCTTACAGTGGAGAGGAAAACTCCCTTTTAACAGGAAGTAACCTCCAGGAGAACCAGGCTCAGTGTTAGCTGGGCCATCTGCTGAGGCCTCCACTGGGGTTCAAGGAGACAGAAGCAGACATAGAAAAAAAAGCATAGATGCAAAAGGCAACTGTCAACCAGCTCCACAGGCGGCCCCGCCCAGGAAACACACACAGCCAGGCAGACGAGCTCCAACATCTATAAACAAAGGTGTGATGGCAGCAGCAAAGCTGATATTTCTCTCCAGGATGGAGTCACAGCCAAACTAGCATGAAGAAGCTACTATGAGAAAAAGCAGAGAGAGAAAAAGGGGTCCCTTTGTCCTCCAGCAGTCTAATCCTATAGCTAAAGGCCAGAACACACCGGTTGCATGTGTTCACCAGCGCGTTCTATAAAGTAAAGTCCCACTTAATGAGTCAGTACAGCATCTCAAACCAGAGCAGGTAGAATGTTCATATATTAAAACATAATAAGATCTACGTCTAAAGAGAAAAAAAAACCAGGCAATAAACGCCGTGGGACGGTTACGATTTCATTCATTCACCGCTTTGTCTCTCCTCTCTGGCAGCAGTTACTCCTCCCAGTCGGAAGGGGATAAAACCCGTAACCCCGAGTGGCATTTTGGCCCTCACTCAGTCTCCGCTGCTGTTTAAAGGAAAACCAGGTTCCACTAGTAAGAAAACAGCAAACTTTAAAGGTAACATTTAAATGTGATCTATATATGTTCCTCATAATGCAGGTCAACTAATCTGGGTTTCTGTTTCAGCCGAGGCGACCTCAGGGAAAACAGAAGGTGGACATGAGCTCTCGCCTTTCAGCCTTTCTCAGCCCACCAGGCGCTCCAACATGGGGAAGACTTGCAGCCGGAAGAGGCTCCTGCGTTGAGTCAGATGAAGACAGCGGAGGTCGCAGAGAGAAGACGTCTGTTCTGCACTGTGAAGCTGAGGCTATGCGAAAGTCATCTAAGATAAACTGGGAAGGTTTTCTTTCATTGAAACCGTTAGTTTAAATGGTGTTAAAGAATAGCTTTCACCACAACTAAAGTGTCCATGTTTGTTTCTTTAAACCCTCGGATCTTTTCCCCAATTTCTATGCTATTGCTTATTTATTAATTGCTTTTTTTAACTTTGTTTTTCAGTGAAATGTGTTTCCTGAAATCTTGTAAATATGCTAAATGTTGTTAAATTCTTGTAAATAAACAGTTTTTCTCAACCATTTGGAAGTCATTGAAAAGCAGGAAGGTTAAACCGGAGCGCTGATAATAAAATCTGTGCTGTGGAACCATAAAAACATCTCTAACACGTTTATCAGCAGCTTGCAAACAGAAACGCTCCCGTCGCTTCAAAGGTCAGCTTGGTGAACTCTGTCCAGCTCACCATTTTACACGGGTGACCCACCCACATCTGAACAGCCGTTTTACTTTCACTACCTTGATTTCACTAAAATCATTACCGTAGCTTTAAAATTAAATGCTAAAATACTTATTGAGCGCAGAGGGAAAATAAATGTATTTAGATTATATTTAGAGCTAAATGAGGTGAATAATAATGGATCAATTTATTGTAAACTAAAGTATGAACTTTGAAAAGTATTAAAATATGACTTCCTCTCATTGTGACGGGAAAACCGACCGCTTCAACAATGCAAAAACCATCTAGAAATACGTAAAAATTTCCTCAAGTGTATTTACCCTTAATTTGATCAGGTAAATAAGATGATTTTCCAATGCAATTAGTATTTTTACTGTAAGATGATTGGATAATATGCACTTAAAGGAAGACAATGCAATTATTTTTTATTTTAAATGTACATTCTCTTGTTCCATTGGCAAAGTGTCCCACCACCTCAATTCAACAAAAAATGTCTTATTTTAAGAAAGACGTTACTTATTTAGATGTCCATGCTTTGCAGTGAACTCCAGCATTCTGTGAAAGTTTATTCATTAAAATTCTGAAAGAACTGATTCGCTTAAAATTTGTTTTAACTGCATCAGATTGATGCCGCATTGTGTTGCGTTGCATGGAGTGATAATGTTATTACCAGGAGACTGAGGTCACTGGAGGGCCCAGAAAAACTCAGAACTTCCAAGCATTTTTCAAATTTCAATATTTAAATCCAGAATGTTCAGCACAGCTTATTAAAGTAAATCATTGTTCTGCTGATCATTGCTGTATTCTACTGTTTTCCAGCCACTGTCCTTAAGGCAACTTCCCTGCGTTTCCAAGGTTCTGGACACCTAATTTAAATCAATGCCTCATTAACCAGCTTCAATATCCTTGTTAATCAGCAACCATCTGAATCTGTTAAATGCAAAGTTTTATTAGTTCAGGTGTGAATGTATCTGCTTTCCAGAGATGGCAAAAGTACTCTCACTTTCCGCGACTTGGAGTAAAAAAGTACAGATACTTGTGTTAAAAAAAAAATACTCTGGTAAAAGTGGAAGTACTGATTAAACTCTCTTTACTCAAGTAAAAGTAACAAGTACAGGCTTGTAAATTTACTTAGGTAAGTATAAAAGTAAAAGTAGAAACCACTTTTTTTTCATGCCGCTCACCTACTATTTTAAAATGGATTGTCTGCCAATAAGGACTAGATCTCAAGTTGTGTTCATTTTCAATCATCTCGTCGATCCATGCTACTATGCTAACGCGCTACACCGCCACCAAGCTGCAATGATTTTGCCGCGAATGAATACCCGCCGAATCTGTCGATTCTAAATGTCTTGTAAGTGGTGCGTCAAATGAAGCGTAGATTCCCATCCAATTAAGATTGCATTTGGTATCGATGACGTGACAAGAAAAACCTTTTCTAGAAGTCCAGGGAAATGATTCAAAACTAAAGTAACGAAATAATTTTTTTAAAATGTAAGGAGTATAAATTACAGATATTTGTGTAAAAATGTAAGGAGTAGAAGCTAAAGAGTCTAGCCAAAAAATAAGTAGTAAAAGTAAAAATATCAGAAAAATCTATTTCTTGAGTACAGTAACTTAGTATTTGCTACTTCTACTTCCCATCTCTGCTGCTTTCACACACCTGAGTCAAAGAGTCGGGTCATTAACGAGCAGATTTGTGGAGAAATTTACTTCATACAGAGGAGGTAATTCATGCAAATCAACTGTGTGCTTTGTTTCTATTCTACAACTTGAGTGTTCCTTGGAGAACAGGTTATAAAAACACTCTAATATTGTATTAAAACAGCTGTTTCATTTAGAAAAGAGGCACATCATGGAGGACATTAAAGGTTCTACCAGGCCAGACAAGAGAGGACAGGATGCAGGAGTGCTGAGAGCAGCCATCATAGCAACAATAAGCTGAATGGGAAGATAAGTTACTGCCATGGAAGATAATCAGCCCAAAAACCACTGACTGGAGGAACTTTGTTGATGTTTTGTTTTATTAAAAACAGGATCCTTAACACCCAAGAACAGACTTCTAATTGATGTATTTCTCCTCAGACTTTGATTTCTTTATCATTGCTGATCTATAAATGAGCTAGTTGAACATGTCTGGATTCTATAAGCAGATGTGTCCACGTTCAGATTTAGTATTACTCATGTGAACAAGGTAAACCGCTTTAATCAAAAATATATCTGGACGGGATCATCTCTATAACTGAATTGTACGTTTTTGGAAGCTGGAATCTGAGTCCACCACCTCTGTTTAAAGCTGGTTTTTCTCTTTAACATAAATTGATTCCTTCACATCCCTCTCAAACCACCTATTTTCTTTATCCAGAATGTAAACATTCTGGTCCTCCACAGAATGTCCTTTGTCCACAAGGTGTAGATGTACTGTAGTAGAGGTACCTCTGCACTTTGTGGAAAAGGACATTCTTTAGAGGATGTATTAGTAAATATATTAGTAAATGTCCATGTAAAAACATACTTCCACACTTGTTTCTCTTATCTATACATTGGTGTGGAATGTAAAAGACTTTCTGTCTGAATTAAAAACAACTTCAGTTTTGCAGCTATTTCTATTTTTATCTAATATAGCTGGTGTCAGGTCCATCAGCTCCCTCTTGTATTGATCTTGCTCAGGGTTATTGCCCTGGTTCTTCTACAGATCAGTGATGTCATATGGGAATAGCTTAAGTGCACAAAAGCAGGATAAACGTTTAGTTAAATAATATTAACTTATCATGTAATATTAGGCTACAGACAGTCCTGACCTGCTGTCATCATCCATGTTGGCTTTAAAATAGAAAGCCATGGAAACCTCTCCTAGATGGATGTTTGTTGTATAGATTGAGAACTCCCTGCAGGCTTTTGAGTCCAGATCTTCAACAGTTTGGGGAATAAAACATGTGCAAACTAATTTGCACACTCAGAGCAGATCACCATAGAAGCTGCAAAGCAATTTGTCTTTGCAATGAGGCGGCAATTCTATATATGCAATTAAAGCAAAATGAGAACCGCTATGAATGAACTTAAAAATTGTGCCAGAATTATTAAAATGGAATATCAACAACAGCAACGGTGGTGCACTAATGCCCAAACAGTTGAGCTATACTGCTTTGTTAAACAGTCGCGCTACTTTTGGCTGTTCAAATATAAATCACCTCACCGTTTTGTAGGAGCCCAAGATCAGTATTACAGTCAGTAGTAGATCAGACAGCTGCAGCTGATCCAGATGCTGCTGCCTGCGTCCTCACTAGAACTAAGAAAGTAGATCAGACAGCTGCAGCTGATCCAGATGCTGCTGCCTGCGTCCTCACTAGAACTAAGAAAGTAGATCAGACAGCTGATCCAGATGCTGCTGCCTGCGTCCTCACTAGAACTATAGAAAGTAGAAAGTAGATCAGACGCTGCTGCCTGCAGCTGATCCAGATGCTGCTGCCTGCGTCCTCACTAGAACTATAGAAAGTAGATCAGACAGCTGAGCAGACAGCTGATCCAGATCAGACAGCTGCTGCCTGCCGTCCTCACTAGAACTATAGAAAGTAGATCAGACAGCTGATCCAGATGCTGCTGCCTGCGTCCTCACTAGAACTATAGAAAGTAGATCAGACAGCTGAGCTGATCCAGATGCTGCTGCCTGCGTCCTCACTAGAACTATAGAAAGTAGATCAGACAGCTGATCCAGATGCTGCTGCCTGCGTCCTCACTAGAACTATAGAAAGTAGATCAGACAGCTGCAGCTGATCCAGATGCTGCTGCCTGCGTCCTCACTAGAACTATAGAAAGTAGATCAGACAGCTGATCCAGATGCTGCTGCCTGCGTCCTCACTAGAACTATAGAAAGTAGATCAGAGCTGCAGCTGATCCAGATGCTGCTGCCTGCGTCCTCACTAGAACTAGAAAGTAGATCAGACAGCTGATCCAGATGCTGCTGCCTGCGTCCTCACTAGAACTAGATCAGATCAGACAGCTGATCCAGATGCTGCTGCCTGCGTCCTCACTAGAACTATAGAAAGTAGATCAGACAGCAGCTGATCCAGATGCTGCTGCCTGCGTCCTCACTAGAACTATAGAAAGTAGATCAGACAGCTGCAGCTGATCCAGATGCTGCTGCCTGCGTCCTCACTAGAACTATAGAAAGTAGATCAGACAGCTGCAGCTGATCCAGATGCTGCTGCCTGCGTCCTCACTAGAACTAAGAAAGTAGATCAGACAGCTGATCCAGCAGCTGCCTGCGTCCTCACTAGATGCTGCTGCCTGCGTCCTCACTAGAACTAAGAAAGTAGATCAGACAGCTGATCCAGATGCTGCTGCCTGCGTCCTCACTAGAACTATAGAAAGTAGATCAGACAGCTGCAGCTGATCCAGATGCTGCTGCCTGCGTCCTCACTAGAACTAGAAAGTAGATCAGACAGCTGCAGCTGATCCAGATGCTGCTGCCTGCGTCCTCACTAGAACTATAGAAAGTAGATCAGACAGCTGCTGATCCAGATGCTGCTGCCTGCGTCCTCACTAGAACTATAGAAAGTAGATCAGACAGCTGCAGCTGATCCAGATGCTGCTGCCTGCGTCCTCACTAGAACTATAGAAAGTAGATCAGACAGCTGCAGCTGATCCAGATGCTGCTGCCTGCGTCCTCACTAGAACTATAGAAAGTAGATCAGACAGCTGCAGCTGATCCAGATGCTGCTGCCTGCGTCCTCACTAGAACTAAGAAAGTAGATCAGACAGCTGCAGCTGATCCAGATGCTGCTGCCCATCTACAGTTAGAGGACAAGTAGGGAGCTCAGAAAATTGTAACAGACCTCTCTCATCCTTTGTCTTGCCTGATTTTGAAGCCTGGGAGGTGCTACAGGTTTCCCCTAAAAAGGGTCCTCAATCGTTTGAATTCAACAAAGTAAGGCATCAACACACAAACTGAGCTGCTTTAGCTCCATCTTTCTACTGACTCTTTTTATATCCATTTATGATTTGTTTTTTGTTTTTTATAATTTGTCAGCATCTGTATTTTAGCACGGCCTGTCTAGTGAGCCAAAGGCAATTTTCAAACCTGGTTCTAATCTGTTCTATTTTATTCTACTCTACACTATTCTGTTCTATTCTACTCTTTTCGGGTCTACTCTATTCTGTTATTACGTGATTCCAAGTGCATTATATGTAATGATCTTATTAAAAAGCCAAACATCCTGCCTTCCTTTGGCCGTTCAGGTTATTTATGTGCTCCAGTTAAGGGCAAATACAATTTTATACTTATTTTGACTTTTTTTTTAAAAATGTAATGCTAAATCAATTCCTTATGATGAAATGCACAGAAAGAAGAGAATGCAACTGATTTGTCCTTTAGACTAATTTCATATTGGAAATGACAGTGAGCTTGGGCTCCAGCCCTGTTAAGACAGGATCAGAGTTTCCGTCTGTTAGTCGGAATCCTTGGCTTAGTGCTTCACTCATTATATTAAACAAGGCTGTTTGTTTTATTCTCTTGTTCTTTGTCCCCATGAGAAGACACTGGCCCCTCACTGGCCCCTCACTGGCCCACCTGGTGAATTTGGTTTAGAACTGCAGCTGTTCTGACAGGGATCTACTCTGCAGAACCAGAACCAAACAGAGGAAGCAGCTTTTACTTCTTTTACTTCACTAATGTGGACTAAAATCCCAGAAAACCGTAAAGATGCTGAAACCCTCAATTGTTTTAAAAACTAATTTGTTTAGAGTGGCCTTGAAATCTGCAGGTGATTTTATTGTCAATCATTTATTTTGTTTAATTATAATTGCTGTAATTCATTTTTTGCTCTTATTACTGTAAATGCATGTTTCTCTGTGTGTTTTCCTGTCCTGATTTTCCTGAAACGGCATTTTGAATGATCACTGCAGGAATCTGCCCTACAAACAAATTTGCGCTTTTCCTGAAGGTGACTGCTGCTAATTTTCCTTTAAATCCAATCAGATATGACGCATAAGGAAGTTGCGGCAGTATAACTGCAATAACCTTGTGGGAAATGGTTTGTTTTTGGAGAACATCTGAATTAAAAATTAAATAAATGAGAAGAATGCAGCATTTAAGGCTGGTTCGGTTTACTGTGAAGTCAAACCTTAAAAAACTGCAGCTCTTCACAGATTTAAATATTCTAACCCATGCGCCACTTTACTATAATCAAGGTAGCGGAAAAAAGTAAAACAAACTTCCGGTGTAATGTCGTTCTACCAAAATAAAACGTTTGAGTGTTGGACCCCTGAAATGTTTAAAACATGTATTTTGACCCTTTTTTGTTTGTTTGCATTTTGATTGTTGGACCCATTTTATAAAGGGTTTAGATGCATTAATAAACATTAATAAACTATTAGTTAATCATTCAGAAGCCGTTTTGGTGTTTGACGGTTAAAAAGTGCTGCATGTAAAGAGTCACTGTATTTTCCAACAGCACATCTAAATTCAAATATGTCTTATAGTTTGCTGAACCTGGTCAAATTAAAGATTCTTCCTGGCCTTACACCAAAAACTACATTTCTTTTCCTCAGATCATGTGTAGCAGGAAAAAACTATCTGTAGCAGTTTATCAAAATTGTGTTTAGCTGTATTTTTAATATTTTTTTATATATGTATTTCTTTTTGCCAAACAATTTGCCTGGCATGCTCATTTAAATCATTTTTTAATCATCAAATAAAAATGTTAAATTAAAAGAAATATTTTATATTTAAATGATTATTTCCGCCTCTGCTATCCTTTAGTTTGGCTTCAATTTTATTTCTTATAAATACTTAGAGAGGATTTTGGTCAAACTGTCTAAAAAACAATGGAAGATATAACAAAATTTGATAAATATATACTTTTTGACTTCTTGTTTAATATAGGAACCAGGTTAAACTTGTTATACATTTACATGATAGAATATATCAAAAAATAAGAAAATAAGAAAAATCAATCCTTATGCATGACAGAAAAGAATAGAAAAATCCTTTATTATAATGGGGAAATTGTAGACAATGTCTTGTGTGAAATTAATAAAATAAACCTACATAAAAATAGAAAAAGAGTGAACAGCGCTGCTAATTAAGCTCTGTAATTAAGCTCTGTAATTAAACCCATTAAATATTTTATTATTAGTTCGGTTCAAGATCCTGATGGATCCGTTGTGACACCCTGGGGGCCCTGGTGGGAGACCCCTGGGCTCGACTCAGATGTAGATAATCCTTATAATGTTCCAAAAAGACAAACAAAAAAAATAAAATAGGGGAAATGCAAAAATTTTACTAAAGTGTTAATCTTATTATAATCCTCCTGTCCTTTTGTTTAAAGAACCAAGTGCTTTTATTTTGAAGCTGGGTCTCCATTTCCGGTCCAGCCATCACTGTCTCCGTCCATCTTGACCACCCATCTTGGTTCTCTAATTCCATCAGAGGCGCTTCTTCACCTTCCCTCCATCAACCTGTCACCGGCCCCCTCCGGACAACAAGACCCTTCAGAAACGGCTGGAATTTACGGAAAATAATTAAATTTATATTTAAGGAACAAGCAATGGCGAGCAGCTTTTCCAGAATCCTCTCCTCCAGGAGGAACGTCGGCCTGCTGTCGCTGGTCGGAGGCTCCGTGGCCGCTGGCTTTCTGCTCCGCCGGGAGCGCGTCACCGCCGGGGAGCCTCTGCGCCGGAGGTACCCCGCCAGGTAACGGCCTTTCTGCTCCTTATTGGGATCTTCAAACACTTTATGTGAATTTCTCCTAATTTATATAAAATATTAAAAAGCTATTCTATTTATTTACCCGCCATGGATGAGATTTTTTCGTGTATATTTTAAAAAGAATAACCATTACAAATGTAATTTAAGCTAATGATGGTGGAGGAATGAGGTAATAAAATAAGACTCATAGAGCTGCTTAGAAATCACCTATTCTATGGTATCAGGCTAAAGATGAAACAAACTAATTAAGATTATTTAAAATAGATTGAATGTTCTAGACCTTTGGAGAATAGAAAGGCAAAGGAGAACAATATAAAGGCGGTTCATTGTCCAGCAGCCATGTGGAGATCACAGCTTCCTATCCATATGAACCCAATCATAAAGCCCTGGCATTCAGACAAACGCCCAGGGATCAGACATGAACAGGCATGCTAAGAGTTTCTGTTTATTTAAAATGAAAAAACCAGTTAGAATGTATACATACTGCACAGCATGGCTGACTTTGGTCTGTAGAGAAATAGGAACCAATGAGGTTATTATGGATCTCTTGCTCACAGGGACAGATTTAGGAAAAGGCAGAGGCAGAAACACAGACATGTTAATAGAATAACAGACATTATCCATTATCTGCTTCTAGGTTTTGTCCCTCTCCTTTCTCTTGTCCCTTTTCTTCTTGTTGTTTTCCTCTCTATGTTTTGTACTCGGCTGACTTTTCATGCTGTCTCCCAAAAGAATGAAAGATTTTTTCCAAAAGCACTAAAGCTCCCACTTAGCTGGATTGCTCCTTCCCTGTGTTTCCAAAAAGGCCAAAGTAAATAACTAGTGTTGCATCAATGCCATTTTTTTGGCCCTGATACCGATACCGATACCTGGCTGTGCAGTATGGGCTGATACCATCTTTTTGAAATTGATGTGTGTGTGTATGTATGAATTTATGAAAATTTAAGAACAATCCACTGGACTGTGTTTCCAAAGGTTTGCAGACGTTGTCTGGATTCGCATTGAGCTGGATGACTGAGAATCTTCACCATTTTATGAATCACTGCATACTACTTGAATGTAAACTAATTTTACATCATGGCTTTTGTCAAGCTGCTGCCTGCCTTTGCAAAGCAGGAAAATGACTTATACAAAGTGAATCCAGTAGAACTTTTCATTGCCTTCACCTGGAATGGGTGACAATAGTTGAAGAAGAATCTTTTGGGTCTCAAAATGGTATCGGTGCCCTATTTGTTGGTACTCACCCGATACCACCATTTTTAGTGCTGGACTGGGGCCTTGCTCGATACTGGCATTGCCGCACTGCTATAAATAACCCAGTCCTTCTTTTCACTGTGAACAAACCATGATCTGCTTAGCCTTGTTTGTTTTCAAATGGTTTGCTGCTGTCTGTTTGGACCTTTCTGAACATGTGCAGCAAAATGGACTGAACTTTCAATATGGTGGAGACTGAATGTGGGGCTGAGACACACTTAATATTATCAGCATTCTGATGATGGTATTTTTAGCAATAGGGTTTTTATCTAAAATAATATAATTAATTTGCACAAAATAAGGGAATAGTTGCATTAACCATACATGTAAACAGGAGTTGTAATGGGCCCCCAGGAACTCCCAGGCCCTAGGCAGCTTGCCTAGTATTGCCTAATGGTAAACCCCCCCCTGCTTGCTCCTAATAAACATTGATTGGAAGGGGAAGTGGTGGTCTCACATTAAATCTGTTAATGCTTTGTTCTCTGACAAATACACTAAACCTTTTCACATTCTATTCTGTTATTTTTATACACTTTTCTTAAGGTCCATGTTGTGTGACCACTTTTGCTATAATCTTTTGCTGCTGTAACACCACAATTTCCCCATTGTGGGACAATAAAGGGATTTGTGTTCTATTCTATTCTATTCTGAATCTTGTGAAATGATTTGTTTCACCATGACAGAGATATGCTGATCAGTGTGAGCATTAGTGTACGTGAGCCATGGCACACCTACCTGACCTATAAAACAGGCTAACTTTATGCAGATTGGTCAAACATTATCTTCTCCTTGGATAAAGTCCTTTCATTGATCCAAGGAAAGCTAGCAGATAACGTTTTCAAACCAAATTGTCCTTGATTATACTGTCAAGGATTTTTTATTTTCGCACAGTTTAATTAACTTAAAGTCATAGGGAAATCATATTTAAATGTCAAATCATTCTTGCTTAAATGTACTCTTTATCAGACCATATTGTCCCAAAAGTTAGAAAAATTCTATTTAAATAAAATCCTAAAATCCTTAAAATCTGTGAGTTATTTTATTTATCTTCTGCAGGCCAGTTAGTTCTCACGTCAGCCTGAACACTAAATTCGATCCAATCATATCTGTCATCTGTCAATCAAATGTTTCTTTCATAGCATCTTTATTCATATATCGCAGCTAATATACACTTAGCCCGGTTGAAATCAGAATCCCTTTCCTTTTCCCATTGGATTCTAAATCAGTTCTGGTTGACTGTAAGCCTTCACCAACCAAGCTTCTGTTGCCCAAGGCGTCCTCTTCCCACAACATCTTCGTCCCCCTTTCCTCCTCTAAATGGATGATGGAGGAGACTCATCCACGACCTCCGACACTAAACTCTCCTCCTTTTGCATGTTTCGCTGTCCAGCCAAACCACATGGTTACTTTGAGAAGCAGTTCAGGGTCGATGTGAGTTTGACAGGTGTAGGTACCAGATCTGCTCGAGACCCCGCTCCTTCTTATGATCGTCAACATATGACAACAACTCCAATCCGGACAAACTGTATTGCACCTGTTTCTTAAAGGAATAGTACACCCAAAACATGATTAGCCTTCATTTTCTACTCACCCCATGCTGAACAACACTCTGGAGTACTTTTTGATATCTCAAATGCATCTGGAGATCTGGGAGGCTTCTTGCTGTCTGCTGACATTCAAATAATGGAGGTCTATGGTGCGAGAGGCAGAAAGGTCCATAAAAGTCACAAAAAACGTGTCAATATTCCTCCATACTGCTCGTCAATGTATTCCAAGTGTCCTGAGTGGGTAGCATCAGAATTTACTCCGAAGCGAATTCATTTAGAATGTTTTAGAGCATAAACAGTAGTGTATAGGATTTCCTGAAAGCACCTGCTTGGCGTTCATTTCTACGGAGAAGCGCCAGACCTGTCTGTGCCTATTGGCCAACGCTCTGACCTATGAGCGCCAACTGAATGTGACATAGTAAGCGTGAGAGGGAAGCTGGTGGGGGGTGTAAACAAACAACTTGTCGTTAAAACGGTGAATAGGTCGTCCTTAAAAATGACTTGGCGTAGAGCCTCTTCCTGCTCACGTTTCAACTAAAACCCCAAGTCTAATCCTTCCTAAACTGATTCCAAAGCTGAGTCAAAAATCGCCATCAGAGCCAGCGGTCATTCACACACGGCTATAACGAGAGAGGGCCGCTGCAGACAGGCTGCGGTTAGCCCTGGCTGCCCTTAGCCTTGGAGGACCGCTGGTTACTGCAGTCCTCTAAACTTTGGTAACTGTTAACTACGCATTAAATCGGTAAATGGACCATATAGTGACGCTTTAAAGCACAGGCATAACTCCCTAAAGGACTGGTGTGGACAGTCCCCACCAATCATTTCTATAGACTTTGGCTCTCAGCAATACGTGGGACAAATTTCTAAATTCGATTTTGCTGCTTTTGAAGGAGGATAATCACTGATGTAGCTGAAAGGGAAAACATCCAATCAATCCATCCACATTTATTCTGACTAGATTGATGAATGAAACTGAAATTGTGTGCAAACTAGGGAGGCATGATATATTGCTGTTGGCATCAGAATCGGCTGTTATTTATTCATTCTTTTTCTAATATACATTAATGTCTAACTACCCATAAATATAAATATCAGTTTATTTTGGTTCTATTGTGTTCTCAACAATAGGAAAGCATAAAAAAATATATATGTTTGAGCTCAATTTTGGAAAATACAAACCCTATTAAAGCGTTTGTGTGGAGTAACTGTAGGTCCATCAGCCACCACTCTTAAAGTGTCCCCACCAAATTTCATCACAAAGTTACAACTTTGCTTTAAAGTATATTATTCTCACCTCAAATGATCTTAAAATGTACTTTTATTGAACAACAGCAACAGTAAAGAGAACTTTTAACTTTCAATGGTGCGCTCCATTGCCGCAGTTCATGCTAATGTTCAATAGTTGTTGCCATCTTCCTTGTTGTGCTTTCTCCAGCGTCATGGAGCTTTGCCGTCACGCCCCTCAAAACCCCGCCCACTTTGCATCCAAAAATTAAAAATACATCTCTGCGTTGTGATTGGCCCGCCAGTTCTAGGGCCTGGGGCATTGATCGAGGCTAAACCACTCACAGGCATAAATGATTTTGGCCGCTGCTGGGTGGGGCTAGTTTACTAGGCTAGTCAGTTCAGGTTTGGAGAGTAGAGGTTAGAGATGGACATTAGGAGATTAAGTAGAGGATAAGTTTAAATTTTTGGAATTGTCTTGGTGCGACAAAGGTTCAAAACTTGTATTCTGTTTTCTAATGCTAAATAGCAACAATGAGCTGGACTACTGACTCCTTTGCTGCTATATTGCTGCTATTCTGGAAATGCAGTGTTTCAACACGGTTGTTACTTCGCAAGTTTTGTGACCAATAATTTTTATTCATCTAGATTTTTATTATATACACTTAATAAATTATACACATTCTTTATCTGTGTCACTGTGTGTATTCTCATAAAGATTTAGTTTGGTGGATATAGTGAGTTGACTTTTCAATGGAACTATCCTAGTTCTCCAAAATAGGATAGCTATTTGACAGTTTGGGAAGCTGCGGAGTGCTGCGCACAGATGTCGGCTAGGTAGCAGGGGAAAATAACGGACGGAGGAGGAGATGCGCAAGACGGAGACAGCGGGGCTGCAAAGGGGGGCTAACTGAAAAGCTAAAGAGAGCTCCCCACAATCCACCCCTTCCATCAATCCTCCTCTCCGACGTCCGGAGTCAGATAATTTCTGACTCCAACTGTCTTTAAAAAAGGAGATATGTAACTGCTGCGCCATCATTCTGACCGATTATTGGCTGCGTCCAGCAGTATCGGATGGTGCTGTTGGCCTGGGGGGCGCTGATGCTGTACCGCTTCGATAGGAAGAAGGAGCTCTGCGTGAAATGGAAACTCCTCTGAGACTGTTTCCCAGACAATCTTCAGCATCTAGAGGGGAAGCACAGTCCTCTGCAGGTGAAAATGAGGAGACCGCTCTAGAAGCTTCCCTGCCAAATACTGAAACATCCCCAGCTGGCTCCTTCCGGCCTCCTCCGGCTTCCACACCTTCTCCAGCATCGTCTGTCGCTGCTAAACCTGCCGATGGCACCACTGCTGCTTCAACCACGTCAGCCTCTTCAACCCAGGGGGCTACCATCCTCACGGCATCGTCATCATCGTCCTCTTCCTAACCTGAGCCAGGAGAAGCAAGTGCTTCAGGAGCTGGAGGCAGTACTAGCAGCTCAACAACAACTGCTGCTTACCTTATCAAGGGTGCACTTTAAAACTTTAATTGTCTAGAGATCTGTTTTAACCGAAATTTCCTTTTGTTTACACTAGTGTTTACAAAATGACAAAATAAATCAGTCAAAGTCTTAGGAAGCCAAGTCTCTTCATTTTTTAAGGGTTTTAATTGCATAATCTTTTAGCAGAGGAAACTATCACAGCAACCTGGGCTTCCTTAACAGAACCGCAGACAGATCAGAGCCACACTGCATTAAATCTAAAGGAGTTCAGAGCAGTATTCAGTGCTTGTTAGACACAATACGTTTACTTTTCAATTGGCAGACGTGTCTATTGTAAATATTCTCTAATAAGTGTTAATCAAAATTTCTTTACAGCTAAATTCTGCCTTTTTATTAGCATGAGTGATAGCTATCAGGATGTAGATGTAGCACCGTCACACTGCACTATGTCATTAGACACAATATAAATGTATGTGGTTTCATCTTTTCTGATCCAATAAAAGTCTAACCCTAACATTTAAAATAAAGTTCTATTTTTATAGAGATTTGATCTTTATTCAATAAAAAATGGTTTATTAATCCCAAAGGGACATTAAATGCTGCCATAACTCATAGGTTATATTTTTTAAACAGTTGCTATAGGTGTTGATAGCTGTAGGAAGGAAGGATCTTCTGTAGCGGTCTGTCTTGCACCAGATCTGAAGAAGCCTCTGACTGCAGACACTCTCTTATTGTTTCAAAATCTTCTGAATAGGATGCTCACTGTTGTCCATAATTTTTTAAAAACTTTGTGAATAAGTTTTCTCTAAGAAAACATCTCCAGAGGTTCTAGAAGAGTTCCTAGAACTTCTTCATCAGCTCATTGAGCCTTTCTCAAGTAGTTAGCTCTGATGCTGTAACGCCAGCAGGGTGGATGGAAGAAGGGATGCACCTCTCTCCACAACGTTGTTGCCAATGTAAAGAAAACAAATTTATATAATACAAAACAAATACAGAAATAAAAGTATCTGTGTGCTATAACAGAGTATGACCACTTTCCCACTGGCCGAAAAACTAGTTTAAACCCGGGAACAATGGGCTTTTAGTGGCAGTGAGAACAGCTCACTGACGCGTTACCCGGGTCAAACCACTCAGCAAGCGATCTGTGTGAAAATCTCCTCAGCTCTGATCTGCTGGGGGAACACCAGAGCAGCTCTGGTGAGGGGGATTCAGACAGATAATAGAGCAAAACAACAAAGCACACTGACAACACCCTGGCTTCCTTCCATTTTGATCTCCATTGTTTACTTTCCTTATTTCTGTCGCACTGGTGACATCAACACTGTGATGACATCTCCAAACACGCAGGGGCGGGGGCGCAGTGGCCACACAGCTGCCATTTAGGGGTTAGACCAGCTTTTGTTGCCAGTGTGAAGGGAGCCAAATGCCAATTGTTTGCAGGTCGATTCAGGTTTAAAAAACACATTAATGAGCTAAAGACAGTTAAACGAGCAAAACATGAATTCTTTTTAATTTTTTTCTTATTTTTTTGCAAAATGTGTTTCAGTAATTAAATTGAAACTGAGAATCAGGTTCGCCTTTAAGTTAGACAGTTTGTAGCTGAGGTTTTATAGCAGATATTTGATTATTTTAATATGACTCAGTCTAACATCGACCTTTAACCAACTGAAGGTCTTTTTCTTTCTATTAGAGGCAAGGCAAGGCAATTAAAATATAGGAAAATAAAACAGAATCAAAGCAAGTAGGAAAAAAATAAAATAAAATAAAAAATACAGAAACAAAAAAGAACATTAAAAATAGTTGGACTAAAGAAAACAAAAAAGTTGAATTAATGATGTTTTAGTTGAACTGTTTAACCAGAAAAGTCGAAGGCAATCCTAAACAAATGTGTTTTTAGTCTTGATTAAAGGAACTCAGGCTTTCCGCACTTTTACAGTTTTCTGGAAGTTTGTTCCAGATAAGTGGAGCATAGGAACTAAATGCTGCTTCTCCATGTTTAGTTCTGGTTCTAGGTATGCAGAGCAGGCTAGAGCCAGAAGACCTGAGTGGTCTGGAGGGTTGATACACTGATAGCAAGTCTGTGATTTATTTAGGTGCTAAGCCATTCAGAGATTTATAGACTAACAGAAGGATTTTAAAGTCCAGTCTCTAGCATGAGATACAGGGGAGCCAGTGGAAGGACTTTAGGAGCGAGGTGATGTGCTCTACTTTTCTTAGTCTTAGTGAGGACCGGGCAGCAGCGTTCTGGATCAGCTGCAGCTGTCTGATCCACTTTTTGAACCTGTGAAAACACCGTTGCAGTAATCAATTCGACTAAAAATAAACGCATGGATTAGTTTTTCCAGATCATGCTGAGACATTAGTCCTTTAATCCTGGAAATGTTAGAGACACAAAAAGCACTTGGATTAGTGTTTTAAAGCAGTTTGGGGTTTGATGCTAGACGGGCATTTATGTCAGATTGGGTAAAAAAAAAAAAAGTGGTATCATGCTGGTCCCAAACTTAGTCTATTGTTGCATAAAGCATGTATTTGACATTTATTTTACTTTTTGGCTGCAGTAATCAAGTATTGTGGAGGATCTCAATGCCTGATTCCGAATGAGAAACCAGCATTTGAAGGTTTAATAAAGCTGATTAGGATGTATTTACAATATATAACATTCTAACGATGTTATGCATTTCAACAATAAAAAAATAAAGGCTCCGGTTCTAGTTACTAAACTAATGGAAAAGCTCATATGTGCATGTTCAACCTCTTCCCAAAATGTTTTACCCTCATTTCCCAGTGTTATCTAATGCTGTTGAAATGCATGCTTTAAAGTTTGATTATATTTTTTAATATGTATCTGGGGGGTTTGTATACAGTAAAAATGCTTTAAAAATAAAATACTGAACATTTTCATTATGCTCTCATTGTTATAGATTCTCTTGTTGTGGCAGAGAGTAAATGGTTATGAGTTGCTTTTAGCCAAAGGATCCATTCATACCACAGTAGGATAAAATAAACATGAACTAGGTAAAAAAAAACAAAAAACAAAAAAAAAACGAGTAAAATCCAGGGCTGCAATTAACAAATTTTTGGCTAATCGATTAAATATGTCTATTATTTTTTTGATTAATCGATTAAAAATCTGATAGCTAAAGTTTCTTTGAAGAACTAAAATCAGGTGAAGCTCAAGGTTTTCCACTTGAGGAGTTATGGCTAGGGCATATTGACAGACGGAAATGTTTTTTTTTTTTATATATATATATTAATTGCCAAATATTTACATACCGGTATGTTTTTACAATCTTGGTAGAGTTAATGCTCTAAGTGGGTCGCTCTGTCAGCTAAAGGCATGTTTTAGTCTCTATACTCCGGCTAACAATGAATCGATTATTAAATTAGTGGATGATTATTTCAATATTCGATTATTCACAATTAATCCGATTAATTGTTTCAGTCCTAGTTAATTCTTCCCCTAAAAGGTAAGGTTTGTCCCAATCTGTGTCATAAAACAGGATATAGTAGCACAACATAATAACAAAAAAGGATAAACACGTAAATAACTGAATGCAAACTATGAGATGTTGGAGCCACTTTAATCAACAAAAAAAAAAAAGAAACCATGTTGTCAAGCTGAGATATTAACAATTACCCCTTAATTATGGCTTATTTCTTTCATGTTGTAAGATTCAGCATCTTATGCATAAAAGACATCAGGCTTTAAAAAAAAAAGGATGAGAGAGAACGAATGTCATTCAGTAACATCATCGGGGGAGGGGAGGTTGACCGCCAAAAGAGCAACAAACAATCTACACAGTGGCCATTAATTTTTGAAAAAGGTTCCTTATCAGCAATATCTCTTGGACACTAAGTCCCAGCTGCTTTGTTTTTCCACTCCACCTACATGGAACAGAGGCTGCAGAGACCAACTAATCAGCAATATTGCCTGAGGTTTAACATAGGGGTGGGGGTGGGGATGAGCCACAGTTTTAGATAAAAGTAATTAAACGGCTTTTTTAATAAGGTTTCTTAAAGTACTTTTGTACCATTTTTAATTGAAACTCCCAATTATAATTATATTGATGATAAAATATATATTTTTCCTCAGGTCCCAAACTGGGCCCAATAACTTTTTTAAGTCCATAAATCAAAAATTTTTTAGTTCTAGAAATTCTATCCTTTCTGTTAAAAAAGGCACTTTCTTTGTTCTATACAGAAATAAAATAGTTTTACTTTAACCATAAGACTGAAATGTTAGAACCTATTAAACTGCTGAACTGTTGAAAAACCTCTAAATCGTGTCACAGACTCTGCATCACACTGATAACACCAAACCACAAATGCTGCATTTTTGCACCATATATATTAATGCTCTGAACTTCCAGATCAATGTGGTTTTTTTGCACCATGTTTTTTGCACACTGTTTACATTTGATCACTGCTGCAATTTATGGAATGGAAATGTCAAAACTAAATTTTGTTTTGTATACGCTCAACAATAAATGCTGTCTAAATCTAAGTCTAATTTTAGCCTTTCTTGAACTTTCAGATATTTTTTCTGTTTGCTTCTGTGTTTCTGTAATTAAGAAAGTTATGTAACATCTTATTTTGTTTGAATTTTTTTTTTTTTTTTTTTAGGATAAAGGGATTTTGTTTCGTGGAATACATTTATTTTTTTTTTACGATTTATTACTTATGAAAATCCAACAACTATCCCATGTCTTATAGTTAGAACCCTGAGTTAATAGAAACAGAGCAATGCTCCCAGGTCTCAAGATATGCCCAGAACTCTGTCTCTAACAGCTTAAGACTGAAGTCTCCTATCAAAGGACAGGGGGCAGAGGAGATCCTTAGGAAGGCGCACAAACAAGCTGCTTAGTGAAAGAATAAGACAGACTCCCTTCACAATTGAAGCTCTCTCTCACAAAATAGATCAGACAAGGCAGAAGCTGTCCAACCTTCTCCCTGAACCTTTGTTTAAAGAAGTTGTCACGTCTGTTGATAAGGTCTAGCTTTCACAGCACCAGAAAACCAAAGAAAGGCAAAAAGCTAAATTTAATAAATTACAACAGAAAGCAGCAATTAAACAAGAAACCGTCATGCCACAGGAGGAAGCCGCCAACATGGAGGTCCAGGACAAGTGGGTTAAAAACCTGTCTGGCAGATTGCTGACAAAACCAGAGATGGATGTTCTGAGTAAAGGCCTGAATTTTGCAATTTCTCCACAAGAAATACCCATTCTGGAGCTGATCACTGCCATGGAATCTGCCATCAGGAACAACAACCTGGCTGAATCAGAGG
>JAGKQL010000773.1:0-19400 GCA_018398635.1 Cyprinodon brontotheroides
TCTATGGTGCCCCGAGGCAGAAAAGGTCCATAAAAGTCCACAAAAAACGTGTCAATATTCCTCCATACTGCTCGGCCCAATGTATTCCAAGTGTCCTGAGTGGGTAGCATCCAGAATTTTTCGAAAGCGAAGTCATTTAGAATGTTTTTAGAGCATAAACAGTAGTGTATAGGATTTCCTGAAAGCCTTAGCCCTTGCGTTCCGCGGCCTTCACGGAAGCCCGGCAGACCAAACCAGATGAAGATGCTCGCGCATACAGTAAATTAGCATTAAAGTAGGGTGACCAAACGTCCGTATTTCACGGGACATATCCGTATTTCACGTCCTGTCCGGGAGTCCCAAGGTTTTTTTTTAGAAAGTGAGTAAATGTCCTGATTTTTTTAAAAATTACCTTAAAGGAATAATTACACCCAAAACATGATTAGCCTTCATTTTCTACTCACCCCATGCTGAACAACACTCTGGAGTACTTTTTTGATATCTCAAATGCATCTGGAGATCTGGGAGGCTTCTTGCTGTCTGCTGATATTCAAATAATGGAGGTCTATGGCCGAGACAGAAAGGTCCATAAAAGTCCACAAAAAACGTGTCAATATTCCTCCCATACTGCTTGTCCAATGTATTCCAAGTGTCCTGAGTGGGTAGCATCCAGAATTTACTCGAAACGAAGTCATTTAGAATGTTTTTAGAGCATAAACAGTAGTGTATAGGATTTCCTGAAAGCGGCGTCCTGCGCGAGCTCCACGAGCTTCAGGAAAGCGCGGCAGACCAAACCAGATGAAGGTGCGCATTCAGCTCGGCAAAGAACTCATGCTCTTCCTCAACACTGAAGTCCTCCAGACATATTTCTTTTTCGTTGTTTCTTTCTTTGCACAGGTAAACAGCACATTTCTTCTTCTCGCTTGCATTGCTCGGCAGAGCAGGCGGCTGAATCGCACTTTCATCTGGTTTGGTCTGGACGGCTTCCCGTAGCCTCATGAGCAGCAGCTTGTAGCGGTGCTTTCAGGAAATCCCTATACACTTTACTGTTTTATGCTCTAAAAACATTCACAAATGACTTGTTTTGGGTAAACTCTAGATACTACTCCAGGGGCTGCAAACCGACCAGGACGGCGTATCGGAAGAATAATTGACTTGGACCTGAACTTTATGGACGCTGTCTCGAGCACCATGACACTCCCATTGGCTGATGCTCAGCGAGCACGGCAAGCACTCCCGATCTCCAAAGGCCATTTGGTATCAAAACCACTCCAGGTATTGTTATGAATAGTAAAAATCGAAGGCTTATCATATTTTGAATATACCTCTTCCTTTAGTTGAACCATTAAATTTTACAGGCACTGAGGGCACGTGCGCACGACACTGCGTGTGAAGTAATCCCTGAGCCGCGTCAGTGCAGGCAGCCCTGTTCTTAATCAGAGGCTCTGTTCAAAAATCACAGGCTGCATCCCTCCAAGGGCGCGGTCAACCTAGAACTGGATCCTTCGAGAGTCCTTGAAAATAATGAGGCTGGAAGAGTTTTGGCTGTAAATTCGAACATGTCTACGCGGCTTTTACGCTGCTGCATGCTCTGTTGCTTAACAACCGTGACAATTGACACACACACAAAGCAGGAAAAAGAATGAATACCGAGGTTTTCAAAACTGTTTGTTTATTTATTTATTTTAAAAAAAGTTAAAGTGAACAAAGACTACACTCACAAGAATCAGAGTGGAATAAAGATTCCAACCACCGGGAGCAGGAACAAATCAAATCAAATGTAATGATAGAAACCTTAGTCAGTTAAATAACCTGCTGCTGTCATTCTGAACATCTCTGATGTTGCTGCTATTTTCAAATATCCTGTAAAAATGTCCATAGCTGCATATTGGTTATGTATTCTCCAGTTTATATTGTTAAAACACTTGACAGAATTGTATTTTGTATATATTTCTACCCCTTTTATAGAATAGAATAGAAAATCTCTTTATTGTCCAACAATGGGCAAATTTACAGCAGCAGAAAGATTATTGAAAATGGTCACACAAATAGACCATAGAGAAATTTATAAGAATAACATAATAGGAAGAGTTAAAATAAAACAATAAAAATACTGTGAAGTGTTTTAACAATATAAAAACTGTGCCCCTGCAGAATAAAATAATATCCAGCTATGGACATTTTTTACAGTAATGGATATTTGAAAATAGCAGCAACATCAGAGATGTGCAAAATGACAGCAGCATGTTATTTAACTGACTAAGGTTTTCTATCATTACATTTGATTTTTATTTGTTCTTCCCGGTGGATGGCACATTTATTCCACTCTGGATTCTTGTGAGTGTAGTCTTTTTTCACTTTACATCAAAAAGAAATAAATAAACAAAACAGATTTGAGAAATCTTCGGTATTCATTCTTTTCCTGCTTTGTGTGTCAACTTTGTGTGCACATTTGCTAAGCAACAGAGCATGCAGCGGTAAAACCCACCGAAGGGTGGACCTGTTTGAATTCACAGCCAAAACTCTTCCGGTCTCCTTATTTTCTCATGCTTCGAAGGATCCAGTCTAGGTAGACGGCGTCCTTGGAGGATGCAGCCCATGAATTCGAAGAGAGCCATGATAAAGACCTGGCTTGCCAATAACAAAGATACAACTTTTGAGTGATTGCTCCTTTGGCGCCCTCTTGTGTTCATTCGATGAAAAACTGTGTTCTTGTCCATTAAAGGGTCCAACGGTTTTCTCCTTCTACATTTCTCCTTTAAGACACTTTTTAGACTTAGATACCAGGCCAAGTTGTCTTTTAAGACTTCTTCAATCTAAAAAATGGCAATAAGATGGTCAGTAGGTGCAAGAGTGTCAAGGCCAATGGTGTTAATTACAGCCTCCTTCTCTTTGTCGCTGACATCCAATTCCACACGATTCACCCTTTTAGGCCACTTTTCTTTATCGTTCCACAATAACTCTTGTCCATCCAGCCACATCCTGTTTTTTCAGGAAGTCTTAAACTTTCATTCCACAAGACATATAATCAGCTGTTTTCTTTTATACTGACATGATTCAACTGAGTAAGTTCAGACAAATTTCTGATGATTGCAACTCTATTTTCTATATTTGCCACAAATGTGTGAAAGCGTTTGTTTTCATTATTGCTGTATTTTAAGACAGATGAGTTGTCAGTCGAAAACACAAATTTTTTCAGATGTATGTACAGCTCTGCTTTGACAATGGGATCCACCTTCACAGCTATATATAAGGTGGCCAATTCATCCTTTATCTGCTCATTAAGGTCGTGGAAATAGGTGCTTTTCCGCGCAGCTGTGTTCTAGCCTGACGCGGCTGCTTTTATTCTGAAATCGATGCAAAATCTGCAACAGTTCTCTGCCCTTGTCTAATGGTCCATAGTTCACGAGAGGTGGAGGTTGTATCTGAATCTAGGTTAAAGATTTGCTTAAATTCTCCCAGTAATTCATCAAAAGTGCAACTGAAATCAGTGGGAATGGGAAACCTGGCTTCTGCCCAGTTCGCTCAACCAGAAACAAGAGAACTAACAAAGGAAATCTTGGCATCATCATGGGAAAAACGCTGATGCACATTCACACATAACACTCACATCCAGTATCCCAGGACCCAGCGGACCTGGTGGCACCAATGGCTCGTCCCGGATTACCGGATGACCCCATAGATGAGCCTAAAATCTGGATGGGGGAGCAGTGTCACCGCCACACTAGCCCATCTAGTTCCTGCTAGGGCCCCCACCCCATCCCATGGGGCCAACCACAACCCTCAACCTCCACCCCTTAAATAATTCACCTGGCCACTTCCCCATCAGTTCTGATTAACGCCAAAGGCAGCCAATACCAAGGTGTAATAAACTCACACATCATCAATGATAATTATTCTAACAAGACATCTATTTAAAATGCACAGTATTTTGAACAATTGCTAAGAAAATGAAAGTGATATAAAATAAACTTCAAATTATATGATGAGAAATGAAACAAGGAAACTCCACAATTCAGAAACAGAGGCACTGTCCAATAGACCGTTGTTCCTTATGCCAGTTGTTCCTTATCCCAGTTGTTCCTTATCCCAGTCTCTTTTAACCCAGAAAAACAAGATATATTTCTACAATATGCAAGCTGCTGCTTGTTAGCTTTGATCTTCATGTTACTGTCAAAGCATCTATATAACGGCAATGATCATTAACGATACTATGAAAAATAAATATAGTCATTATGACAAGTTGAATAATGTGGTTTCAGTCTAACCTTACAGTTCGTGCCGCTTTGGGTAAACATACCCGACGCCAGAATTTTTAACAGAAAAAAACCTGTAACCTGGATATAGCATTATCCTGCTTCGCTTCAAAATGGAAATTGAGTGACTTCATGTGAAAAGGGTCTATTTCGAGTCAGCTGGTCAATCACTCTCCCAAACTTTTAAAGCAGATGCAGCTTGATATCACGTGTTTATTGCTTGAAATCCAACGCACACATGAGAAGAAGAGGCACAAAAATCCCCTCATTGGTGATTTATGCAAGTGACAGTCATGCCATGCAGAACTTACTAACTCTAAAAAATCTAAAATGATCTACTGCAATCGAGTTTTGCTGTTTGAAAACCTTCACCTCCTACTGAAGGGGCTTCAAAGCTCAAAACTATTTTGAAAGGTCCTTTCTGTACAGCTCAATTTATATGCAGAGTGGAAACCGATAACAGTAGGGTGTCATTATTGTTTTTTTTGTTGTTTTTTGTTGTTGTTGTTTTTTTGCCAAGGTTCAGTGAAATATGTTTCTTTACATTAGGTTTAAGCATGTGTTATGAGCCTGAGAATGACAGCATCACTCTACTTGCATCCACCCCAAATGTTACTTGAACCAAAAAAATTCTGGCATCTGGTATCGTTCTGAACTGTACGTTTAGAAAGATTTGGAAAATTTCTAAAAGACTGGGAGTTACTGGAAATGGATTTCTTTCAAAGGAGCATTTTACCACATCACAAAATGGACCTCTTTAACGTCGCCTTTTCTCCTCTTACATTACAAGTAATTTAAAGGTTGATTAGGAGTAGTATTGGGCATGGTAGGACATTGCAGTGGACACATATTTCATGAGAAAAATAAAACAATAAAACATTTCCTTGCGACAGGCAATCCTGACCCCCAACCTGCTAGTGGGGAAAAAAACAACTTCCACATGCTTGCCCATTCTCTATACCTGTGGGATTCCAGAGGTGCTAACGTCGGGGAACACAAAGACAATTTGTCAAAATGGACCTCCCTCTTCAACTCCAGCTAAAGTGATACAGTTCTGATGCTGAATTCAGAACAAGATCGCTACAAAACAAACTGTAAGATTTTCTCTGAATCTAAAGAAGAACAAATATACGTTAAACTTTATTTTTGTAACAGGTGTTGAAATTGTGA
Source organism: Cyprinodon brontotheroides (assembly GCA_018398635.1). Lineage (NCBI taxonomy): Eukaryota > Metazoa > Chordata > Actinopteri > Cyprinodontiformes > Cyprinodontidae > Cyprinodon > Cyprinodon brontotheroides. The sequence continues at coordinate 5,406 of JAGKQL010000773.1, forward strand.
AACTGGCTCAGAAGAATTTTAAAAGGATATAATTCTAAACAATACTGCAAAGCAGCTGACAAAAAGTAACTTTATAAAGAACCCTTTTCTTCCTTTTTTATTCAACCTCAGAGAAAGAATGTGTTAGACTACTGATGCACAGATATGGACCTATCAGTGCACCTTTATAGGAAGGTGAAAGTAAAAGAAAAACCGCTAAAGCTTCCAGTCCCAGCATTTAACCACCTGCTACACCTTATTTTCTATGATGCTACTTTATTCCGCCTTTCGCAAATAATGGTTAGTCTTGCTTCAGTTACGGCCAATGGCTCTTGTGTTAGTCTGCATTTCTCATCCAACTGCCTTCGCCCCTCTTCATTCTCATTTATGATTGACCTAACTCGAGCATTATCATCAATAAAAAGCCCATACATCAATATTGAGTTCAATCATAACACAAAGCATTTATTATCACTTCCGTAAGACTAATTTTCTATATTAGACACATGAAGATCACCCTACCTCTTAGAAGGGCATTAAAAATTTAGGACAACTCTTGCTGCTCCCCTGCATGGAAATCTTTAGTAAAAGATCTGCTATTATTATATTAAGCCTCCAATTCTAAGTTCTCCTTAATTTTATTATTAACATTGGTTTCATATTGCTGCCCTGTATATAGTTTTGAGAACAAGCCTATTTTTTATTCAACTTTTGCTGTTGATAGTAGAATTTAGTCAGTTTTGGTCATATCTGATATTTTCCACCATTCACTATGATTCTGGAGATAATGTCTAAGCTGCAAATAACTATACAAATCAGTTTTTTGTAGATTAAATTCCTGTTGAATTTGTTTGAAAGTTTTCAATGTTGACCCCTTAAAAAGCTATTCAATTTCAATTTCTCAAACCCATTATCCATATTAGCTGGGATAAAATCTGGAATCTTAGCTATTTTTTTTTTTTTTACAATTTTTGATGTAGGGATATTACATTTCTTTTTTATTCTTAACCATATATTGTTTCTTTAATCCATTGATTTTGAATTTTGAGATTTCTTTGAAACATTTTTGTTGTAAAGGGTAATGTATCTAGAGCCAAATTCGGGCATGCTCTTTGTTCCATATCTACCCATATTGTCTATTGATCTAACCATAATGCTATGGCTCTCAGTTGAGCAGCCCAATAATAGTGCTTTAATTCAGGTTAGCCTAGCCCTCCATTATTCTTTGAGGACTGAAGTGTTTTGAGTTTAATTCTTACCTTTTTATTTTGCCATACAAATCTTGATGTTTTATCTTTCTCTTTAAAAAAGGATTTGGGAATGGAAACTGGTCTTGGCAGGACATTCATTCTGATTGTTTACACCCTCCCCCAAAGAGTCAGTGGTAGATGGTTTCTTTTCTCGTAATTTGCTTTGAATAACTGTGAAATTTGAGGTGTGATGATTATACCCAAGTATATAAATCTTTTATATGTCCATTTCAACTTTACTTTTTCCTTTACGTGTACTGTAGCTGTGTTTGGCATTCACCCGATAGCATCATTGCTATCCATTTACTGTACTTTCGTTATTCATATATCCAGAAATATTCCCATACTCTTTAAGGCTTTCTAGTAGAGCTGGTACTGACTGGAGTGGTTCTGTTAAGAGCACTAATAGATCATTGGAAAACACTAATGTTCCACCCCTCCCTTAGCTCTTATTCCCTGGATTTGTTTATTGTGTCTTATTGCTTCTGCCATGGGTTTTATTGATTGCAAATAATAAAGCACGTAGACAGTCCCCCTGTCTAACTCCTCTCTTGAGGTAAAAAAAATTATGAGAGTGTCCATTAATTCAAGATTTTGGATTTTTATAAATAATTTTTTACCCACTCCACAAAGTGTTGTGAAAAAACAAATTCTCATAGTGTCTGGTATAGAAAACTCAATTTTATCCTTTTGAGCATCCAAACTATTCAAGAGGGAGGGTTGTGGCTTAAATTTTAAGTATTATATTACATTTAATGCTCTTCTAATGTTTGTTCCTTACCTGCCCAGAATAATTTCCCATTTAGTCAGGGTTAGATAAATTTTAGGAAGATGAAAGAGAGCAAAGTTAGTCAGTATAATCTGAGTATGTTGAAATGCATCAAACAGAGTTAACACACAGTTGGGTCTTTACCCTCTTTATGAATTACAGATATGATGGTCTCAGACCATGTTTTAGGGGGGTCCCCCACCATTAGTGCATAGTTATATACCTTACATAATACTGGTGTTACTACCTCTCTAAATGCTTTGTAAAACTCCCCTGGCAGTCTGTCTGTCCCTGGGGATTTGTTGTTTTTGAGGGTTTTAATATCATTCAGAATTTCCTGTGAAGTTATAGGCTGGATGTTTTTCAGTGACTCTTCTTATGACAAAGTTAGGAGATTAATTCTTTAGAGAAAAGAGGATGTTTCATCTTCCTAAGAATTCTGTCTGAATCATCATAAAGTTATTTGTAGTTGTCTGCAAATGCTTCAGCAATTTCTTTTGGTAGTGTTTTAGTCTGCATACATGAAGGGTGTTTTATTTTGGAGACGTGCCGATTTACTTGAGTTTTCCTAAGTTGAAATGCAGAAAGGCGACTAGCTCTATTTCCCATTTCATAATATCTTTGATTCTTTACGAATGTAAAGCGTAGCGAGCCCTCTGCTTTGACAGTAAGTATCTTCTCTAATTTATTTTCTGCCTTTTTAAGCTCACCCATTATCTTTTTATCCCCTAGTTTGTGTTCCCTTTCTAATTCTTTGATCTTATTTTCCTATTTGTTTTGCTCTTTCATTCTGGCATTTTTTAAAATTCTGAATGAAATCTCTATTATTGTAATGATCTTGGAGTCAGATATGTGGCAGTAAAGTTTGATTTCTCTAAAGGTTTTTATCTGTTACTGTGTAAATGGGTTTGGTTGTAATTTAAGGACTGATTCTAATATATCTGCAGTGTGGGGATCATAAATCTGATAGGATTTTTATTTTTTTTTATTGCACAATATGTCAGAACCCTTATGTGGAGTGTTTCTCTATTTCTTCTGGAGCGCTGCAGGTGGGCGTGGCTGGCTGTCTGAGCACCTGAGATCCATCAACCCATCTACCTGTGAGGGATTTAAGGAGCTGCAGCCATCTCTTCCTCACCTGATGGTCCCATACTCTGGTACCAATCTAGCCAACGTTAAATTCCCCACGAGAAAGTTCTGTCTGATTCCCAGTGAAAGGTTCCTAATTGCTCACCTCTTGTCTCTCTGGATTCCCAGGTTCTATGGAAGCACTCCTGGACTGATCCCTTCAGTGTCTAACTCCGTGAGCTGTTCCCATCTGCAGCTTAGGGTCTGTCTGTCTGCCTGCCGGCTCTCCCACCACCTCAGTGACAACCTCCAGCCACCTGCACAGCCTGTGGAAGTGTATTCCCACTGACTCTCGGTTCTTCCCATCCAGTTTTGGCTGAGTTAATAAAACTTCTCCCTTCAGTTGGTGACCGTTGCCTGATTCTGCATGTGGGTCGTGGGTTCAGCCGAAGACATGACACAATATGCTTAACTAAGTATTTTTGTTGTTGAATATTAGAGATTTTAGATATATTTTTATACATACATTGCTTAGATTCATGAATAGATAGAAAATGTCTTTATTGTCCCACAATGAACTGTACAACAGCAGAAAGATTATTGAAAATGGCCACACAAATGTGGACCTTAGTAAAATGTCTAAGAATAAAATAATAGGGAAGATTTACAATATAAACAAAATGTTGTAAAGTGTTTTAACAACATAAAACTGTGCACCTGGAGAATAAATAACCAATATACAGCAATGGACATTTTTTACAGTAATGGAGATTGGAAAATAGCAGCAATATGAGGGGTGAGCAAAATGACAGCAACATGTTATTTAACTGACTAAGGTTTCTATCATTACATTTTCTTTTTTGTTCATGCTTTCCGCAATTGGTTGGCACGCCCTTTACATTCCACTCTGGATTCTTGGCAATGTAGTCATGTTCACTTTACAATAAAAAAAAAGTTTTAAAAACGGGCGGTATTCATTCTTTTCCTGCTGTGTGAGGTCCACTGTCATGGTTGCTAGGCAGCTTGGTCTATGTGCGATATAACCCCGCCAAAGGGTAGAGCCTCATTTGAATTCACAGCCAAAACACTTGCTGTCTCCGCTATTTTTTACGGACTTCGAAGGATCCAGTCACTAGATAGGCCGCGTCCTTGGAGGATGCAGCCCATGAATTCAAACAGAATTCACCTCTTTTTCCTGTGTTCTTCAATTAAAATGCTGTCCGGGAACTTCATCCTCTGCTTCACTCATCTCGCACATCACCTGGGTCCTCGAAGCAACCTTACCACCCATTGTTGACAGGGGTTGCGGTATTTCTCCAAGCATCAATCAGAATCAAAGCTCTTTGGCGTAATGTCATGTTCTCCATAGTCAGAGGGGTATCTAATATATTATTTTCAACCTTATTAAAGTCTACCCCCATCAGTCTCAACCCTTTTGCCACATCAGGTTATTGTTTTGACTATTTGGTTCAACAAAGAGTGTCTTTCTCACCTCTTTGGGATAATACCCGCGCCTGTACTTTTGGATTTCAAGCTGCATCCGCTTTAGGAGTTTGCGAGAGTGATTGACCAGCTGACTCGGAATGAGTACGGAGACGTGTAAGACAATGACAATAAACAAACGAGCTAGCCAGGAGTCGAACCTAGAGTCTTCTGATCCGTAGTCAGACGCGTTATCCATTGCGCCACTAGCCCATACTTGACAAGACGTAACCATCATTGTGCGAAGCCGCGGATAAAGTTGCATCATAGAAAGTTAGGTGGAGAATGTTGTTAAATACTGGGAAAAGCTAAAACATATGCCCCGTGTGAGGGTTGAACTCACGACCTTCAGATTATGAGACTGACGCGCTGCCTACTGCGCCAACGAGGCCATGAAAGCTTGCTTTGGGACAGGGACTGAGTTTGTGCACAGACCTTTCTCATATCCTCCACAAGAGGGGCTGATGAGATCTGTTCCTCCAACATCCTAATGGATATACCTCCTGAGCAAGGGATTGTTTGTTCCAGTCCCATCTGCTGTGCAATCCAGTAGGTTGCTTGTCTGGAACCAGCCCATAACCCAGTAGTCAGTGACCTGAAACAAAGTCCTACAATACATTGTTTTTTTTTCAAACAAGGCCGCTGATATGGGTTTAGGCCTCATTTTCTGAGCATAGTTTAGCAACTCTTCTTTGACATTCACCTTCCTATATACGTGCACTGATAGATCCATATCTGTGCATCAGTACTCTAACATATTCTTTCTCTGAGGTCGAATAAAAAAGGAGGAAAATAAAGATTTTTTTATAAAGTTATTTTTTGTCAGCTGCTTTGCAGTATTGTCTTGAATTATATCCCTTCAATGTTATTCTGAGACATTTTCACAAGTTCAAAACCTTTTCCAAACATAAAGTTTAGCGTCCATTTGTAAGTCTGAGTTGTCTGAGTAACAAGACTCCTGTAGATTCAGAGAGAATCTTACAGTTTGTTTTGTAACAATCTTGTTCCGAATTCAGCATCAGAACTGTATCACTCTAGCTGGAGTTGAAGAGGGAGGTCCATTTTGACAAATTGTCTTTGTGTTCCCCCATGTTGGTACCTCTGGAATCCCACAGGGATAGAGAATGGGCAAGCATGTGGTCGTTTTTTTTTCTTTCCCGCAGAAGGTTGGGCGTCAGGACTGGTATCCCCAAGGAAATGTGTTTTGGAGAGTGGATTTGTTACTCTTGAGGATTGGTTCAGCATAGCAAAACTATATATTTTAATCCACAGATGCTCAAAGCTAAAATATGCATGGAGTTTGTTCCAAAATGTCCAAAATTAATGTTGTTGCTTATGGCATAACAAAGCCAAACCCTAAGTAATTGATTTTGCCTTCCAATTCCCTCTTCTCATGAGGAAAGCAGAGTGGCGCAGCGGAAGCGTGCTGGGCCCATAACCCAGAGGTCGGTGGACCGAAACCACCCTCTGCTATTTACTGTCAATCTGTTATGCCAGATTTAAGCCTGCTCAAAAATGAGCAGTGACATTTACAGCAGCTGTTGTATTTTTCTCATTAAATATGTGTCCACTGCAATGTCCTACCATCCCCAATGCTACTCCTAATTAACTTTTCAAACTACTTGTAATGTAAGAGGAGAAAAGGCAATGTTTTAAAGAGATCGGTTCTGGAATGCGTTCTAATGCTGCTTTGAAAGAAATCCCTCTTCAGTAACTCCCAGTCTTTTAGAAATTTTCCCAAACTTTCAAAATGTACTGTTCAGAACGATACCAGCAGCCAGATGCCAGAATTTGTTGGTTCAAGTAACCTTTGGGGTGGATGCAAGTAGAGTGGTGCTGTCATTTTCAAGCTAATACCACCTGCTTAAATCTAATGTAAACAAGCATCTTACACTGAACCAGTCCAAAAAAACAACAGTAATGACAACAAATAATCGTTATGGGCTTCCAATCTGCATGTGAATTGAGCTGTGCAGAAAGGACCTTCCCAAACAGTTTAAAAGTGTGGAACTTATCCCTTTACTAGTTTTAAACTTTGAAGCCCCTTCAAGAGCAGGTAAAGATTTTCAAACAGCAAAACTATAATGCAGTAGATCATTTTAGATTTTTTGGAGTTAGCAAGTCCTGCATGGCATAACTGTCACTTGCATCAATCACCAATGAGGGGATTTTTGTGCCTATTCTTCTCATATGGGGGTTGGATTTCAAGCTGCATCCGCTTTAGGAGTTTGCGAGAGTGATTGACCAGCTGACTCGGAATGAGTACGGAGACGTGTAAGACAATGACAATAAACAAACGAGCTAGCCAGGAGTCGAACCTAGAGTCTTCTGATCCGTAGTCAGACGCGTTATCCATTGCGCCACTAGCCCATACTTGACAAGACGTAACCATCATTGTGCGAAGCCGCGGATAAAGTTGCATCATAGAAAGTTAGGTGGAGAATGTTGTTAAATACTGGGAAAAGCTAAAACATATGCCCCGTGTGAGGGTTGAACTCACGACCTTCAGATTATGAGACTGACGCGCTGCCTACTGCGCCAACGAGGCCATGAAAGCTTGCTTTGGGACAGGGACTGAGTTTGTGCACAGACCTTTCTCATATCCTCCACAAGAGGGGCTGATGAGATCTGTTCCTCCAACATCCTAATGGATATACCTCCCGAGCAAGGGATTGTTTGTTCCAGTCCCATCTGCTGTGCAATCCAGTAGGTTGCTTGTCTGGAACCAGCCCACAACCCAGTAGTCAGTGACCTGAAACAAAGTCCTACAATACATTGTTTTTTTCAAACAAGGCCGCTGATATGGGTTTAGGCCTCATTTTCTGAGCATAGTTTAGCAACTCTTCTTTGACATTCACCTTCCTATATACGTGCACTGATAGATCCATATCTGTGCATCAGTACTCTAACATATTCTTTCTCTGAGGTCGAATAAAAAAGGAGGAAAATAAAGATTTTTTTATAAAGTTATTTTTTGTCAGCTGCTTTGCAGTATTGTCTTGAATTATATCCCTTCAATGTTATTCTGAGACATTTTCACAAGTTCAAAACCTTTTCCAAACATAAAGTTTAGCGTCCATTTGTAAGTCTGAGTTGTCTGAGTAACAAGACTCCTGTAGATTCAGAGAGAATCTTACAGTTTGTTTTGTAACAATCTTGTTCCGAATTCAGCATCAGAACTGTATCACTCTAGCTGGAGTTGAAGAGGGAGGTCCATTTTGACAAATTGTCTTTGTGTTCCCCCATGTTGGTACCTCTGGAATCCCACAGGGATAGAGAATGGGCAAGCATGTGGTCGTTTTTTTTTCTTTCCCGCAGAAGGTTGGGCGTCAGGACTGGTATCCCCAAGGAAATGTGTTTTGGAGAGTGGATTTGTTACTCTTGAGGATTGGTTCAGCATAGCAAAACTATATATTTTAATCCACAGATGCTCAAAGCTAAAATATGCATGGAGTTTGTTCCAAAATGTCCAAAATTAATGTTGTTGCTTATGGCATAACAAAGCCAAACCCTAAGTAATTGATTTTGCCTTCCAATTCCCTCTTCTCATGAGGAAAGCAGAGTGGCGCAGCGGAAGCGTGCTGGGCCCATAACCCAGAGGTCGGTGGACCGAAACCACCCTCTGCTATTTACTGTCAATCTGTTATGCCAGATTTAAGCCTGCTCAAAAATGAGCAGTGACATTTACAGCAGCTGTTGTATTTTTCTCATTAAATATGTGTCCACTGCAATGTCCTACCATCCCCAATGCTACGCCTAATTAACTTTTCAAACTACTTGTAATGTAAGAGGAGAAAAGGCAATGTTTTAAAGAGATCGGTTCTGGAATGCGTTCTAATGCTGCTTTGAAAGAAATCCCTCTTCAGTAACTCCCAGTCTTTTAGAAATTTTCCCAAACTTTCAAAAATGTACTGTTCAGAACGATACCAGCAGCCAGATGCCAGAATTTGTTGGTTCAAGTAACCTTTGGGGTGGATGCAAGTAGAGTGGTGCTGTCATTTTCAAGCTAATACCATCTGCTTAAATCTAATGTAAACAAACATCTTACACTGAACCAGTCCAAAAAAACAACAGTAACGAAAACTTATCGTTATGGGGTTCCAATCTGCATGTGAAATGAGCTGTGAAGAAAGGACCTTCCCAAACAGTTTAAAAGCGTGGAACTTATCCCTTTACTAGTTTTAAACTTTGAAGCCCCTTCAAGAGCAGGTAAAGATTTTCAAACAGCAAAACTATAATGCAGTAGATCATTTTAGATTTTTTGGACTTAGCAAGTCCTGCATGGCATAACTGTCACTTGCATCAATCACCAATGAGGGGATTTTTGTGCCTATTCTTCTCATATGTGGGTTGGATTTCAAGCTGCCCTAATTATCCTGACCAAGGGGGCATATCCCAGACAACATGTTACTGCGTATTAATTGGCTGCACCTGTCTCATGTCATTGGTCATAACCCAGTGAGTTCTCAGGGAAAGGTCGCCGAGATCAAGAAGGTTTTCTGCGCCATGTTTGCGCTGAAAACTACATGAGATAATCCAGTTCTTGGCAGCGAGATTGTGTATGTTTTGGAAAGGCCACAGAGTATCAGATCTTCAGGCCCTCAAATGGGGCACTTTCTTACCAGCGTCTGGCAGCGATGCAGAATGACTACGTGAAACTTTCATTCAAGAAATGAATTCAACAAAAAAAAAAAAGAAAATCTATGATAGAAATTCAGAAATTCTTTATCTGATCAAATATTTCTAAAGAGAGCGCAGGGACCACTGCACACTTTAAGGTGCTAATCTTATGTTGCCTTTTTTTCTCAAAGTCCTTCAAATCTCGATCAAAGATTGAACTCCTTGACTCCTGCACAGTCCTCCACTTCTCTATGTCTTCACTCAGACCATTGAAGGCCCCCAACTGTTTACCCAAACACTTGTTTTTCTACCACATCCATCAGCATCACCTTTTACGTCCGTACACTGGCTTAAATCCACTGCTGTCACGCTTGCTATGTGCTTACTTTAAACAAGACTAGGAGGTAAATTTTTAGATTTAAACATATATTTGACTCATCTAAGTAATCCCTTTGCCAATGTTTGAAAACCGAAGTTTCTTGATTTTTGTCAGTATTTACATTTCTTAGCGACAGCTGAAGGCTATAAAGGAACACAAAGAATTCCTCAAAAGGCAACTAGGTCTGTTTTTGCATTTTGGAAAAGCTACTGAATTGTTTTAATGAACCATACAGTCATCACTGTGCTATTTTTAAGGTTGTCAAATTCCTGTGTCAGCTGTAGACTTCTAGCAGACGCTGCACGGTTCGGGATCATGAGGGATTTCTTGGTCTACTGCCAGTCACCTTATATGCTTTCTTTATGAAAAGTTAATCATCCACAGCTTTCTGGTTTTCAAGTTTTTGTGTTTTCAGAAGGAATGACAGTAGCTGGCAGCCCCCAACTAGAATCTGTCTGCCAGCACAAGTTGGGAATTACAAATAGGATTCAGAAAGACTTTAGCCTTGTCAGTTTGGTCTGTTTATCTGGAAGCATTACAAAAGATGAGTGAAGAATGAATGGATAACAGAGGAAGGTTGGACATATGAAGAGAGTTTTTGGTGATGGCTTCTCTATATTGATACTTAATTCTCTTCATAACTGATTATTACCTTCAACCATTTTTCAGTTATGGAAGCTGAGAGCGGTCGTGTCCTTCCACTACTTTTTCACGGTGGTTTTCTCGTGAAAACAAGTTAATTTTCTAATTGTCTGAAGATTATGAAAGCCATTTTCTTGTGATAACAAGATTATTGGTGTGTGTTAAAACTGATTACATTCTTCAATACCACAACAGCAGGAGGGGATTAATAAGTCAAGGCGGCTTATGTTTAATTCTGTAAATAATTACTTTTAAGGAAACAAGACAACGTTGTTGGTTTGATGATTTGCTTTAATTTCTGATTCATAAGCAATTAGACCTTTGCCTTCAGTGCCTTAGCACGGGGTGTTTTCTGAACAGCCCCGGTGTTACGCCTGTAACTGGTATAAGATGCATTAACCCCCAAAATGAGTCCAGATGAAAGATTTCCATGAAAAAACATATTTGATTCTACTGTTTTCCATGCAATCCAGTAATCCACGACGAACTGGCAAGGAGTAAAACGGAAACTGAAAAAAAATGACTATATGCGCACATATGGTACCGCGACTGCATAACTACGGGCACTGCAGGCATGAATTGACTGGGAATCCTGGGCTTTTGGCCATCCTCATTTATTACTCATACAGGTAAATCATCTCATTATCTCCAGAAATCAATATTCGGAATCATTTCTCGTGATGACGAGATAATTATCTTGTTATCTCGAGAAAACAACTAATGGTTAAACCGTGATAACGACATAGTTAAGTCATTATCTCGGAAAGACAAAGGAAAAAAAATAAGTCTAGTAAGACCGCTCTCGACTGCCGAATTCAGTGAATTCTCTTTAAAAATTGTAATCACTCTGATATCAGGTTTTAAAGGTACATGTATACATTCTATGCCCTTACTTAATAGACAGAAACCCAGATGAGTTTAATAAACATAAGGCTATATATTCAATGCATTCATCCCGGTAGTGTTTCAATAGTCCTTTCTGAGATTAGAACTGCCTGTAATGTAGAACTAGCAGCTGTACTGTTGAACTTACAGAAAGCCAGAAGGTGAGCATTGATTCATCCACTAAATGAGTCCAGACCGTGCTTTAATACGTCCGTGCAGAAAACCGACAGCTAGGAAGAAAGGGCTTAAAAAGCATTGCTAACACCAGTAGTACTATTAGTAAAGACGTGTATTCACATATCTTTCACTCAGAATGCTTCCTGAGCTTTAGTGAACTCCAACGGTCATGTTGTTTTCCCAGCGAAACCCAAGTTTTTATACTTCTTGGAATCAAACCTGGTCTTGCCTCTTTTTTACACTTGATCTTGGACTTTTTGTTCTCTTATGCTGGGAGTTCCACACACGCTCGTCGTCATTGCTTTTGCTTGTTGACCAATTGTACGCATACACAGGGACTTAATCGTAGCTTAAAAGACAAAAAGTAATAAATACTATTAAAGGAAGATGCTGCAATCTGTCATAAATAGGTTTTATGCAACCAGAGTTACTAGTGTATAATAAAAAAAAAAATGTCAAACATGATTTTGTACCTCTAAGTTTTTAGTCAAATGATACGGAAAATATTATGACTGGGAAGTGAGTAATTGGAACACTGCTAAAAAGTTGAAATCTAAATAAGTCATTTTGTTCTTAAAATAAGTGCATTTCTTCTTCAATGGAGGAGGTAAGTGAGACACTTTGCCAATGGAACAAGACAATTAACACTTAAAATAAGAAAAAACATTTGCATTGTCTTATTTCAGGTGAATATTATGTACTCATCTTATTTTAAGAATAAAAAACTCATTCCATTGGCAAATCATCTTATTAAGATAGGTCAAATTAAAGGTTAATTAACTTTATTTTTTACTTTATTTTAGATAGTTTTTGGAGTGAATATATTATTCTGCAAGTCATCCACCTTGATTGTCAAGGACAAGCAAGGAAAGAAAAGGTACACTGACAAGAACTGGTTAATCTTAGTTACTATTTTCTTCTTAAAATAAGTGGATTTTTTCTTGACTTGAGCAGGTAAGTGATGACACTTTGCCAATGGAATAAGACCATTTACTACTAATACTCATTCCATTGGAAGATCATCTTATTTTTCTGCTAAAATTAAGGGTGAATACACCTTTTTTAAGACATTTCTACTTATTATTAGAATTTCTTTGCAGTATAGGTATGAATTTTATGGTAAGTCTGAAAGAGGCAAAGGTCAGAGCATCTCCAAACCTGCCGCTCTTATGTATGCCAACTGCCTGGTCTGTAATGTTCCAAGAAAAGGATAATTTCACACCAGTAACCATGTCTTTTGGTGTGGAGGCAAGTTGGATTGATGTGTGTCAGCATTAAAAGATGTTAATTGGTCCAGTGAATGATTAACACCCAACCAGGTGTGTGCTATGCCCTTCAGGATCCACTAGGATACAAAATATGAAGAAAATGACAAGCTGGTGGAGGCACTATGATGCTCTTTGCAATATTATGCTTTGTTCCTTATGGTATTTTGATGCCTATCACCTACGATGCTATGTACCGCATTTCATGGAAACAGTATTTCCCATTAGATGTGGTAATTTACCTTCCAACAAAGCAAACCAGTTTAGGAAAGATTTTGGCTCAGGAAATGTATTTTAGTTACATTACAAGTTTGTTTGAGCTCCACAGATTATATCAGGGAATTGGCATGAGGTATGTGGAGCCTTGTATTTTCTACCAGAGAACTCACTCTGTTAAAATTCCAGTTATGCAAAGTGGTTCACTCTGGAAAAACAATCTAGAAATGAGTAAAATGAGTAAAGTAGACAATGGAAAATTCTATTTTACAAATAAATAACACACCTTTTGCCTCTTCGGAGGGGCTGCCAGGACTATATTTTGCGATACCGTAGGTCCGTGTTTAACTTAATGCCGTACTTATGAGAGAACAAGCTAACTGACACTACGTTGCGCGGGACCAATAACACAAAAGCTTAACAAAATAAAAGCACTTAGCTCAAACCGGAAGTTGTTGACATTGTGACAGAAAAAATGTGTAGAAAACCAATGAAACAAAACTCAACTCCATTTGTTGCAAAACTCCAAGGCAGTAGATCTTCTTACATTAAGTTAATTTTACCCTTTATTTAAGCAAGTAACAAGATAGTTTTAAGCCAACTTGAATTAGTATTTTACCTAAAAATAAGATAATTTGATAATGTAAAATCAGAAATAAGACAATGCAATTGTTTTTCTTGGCTTTTAAATGAAAATTGTCTTGTCGACTACTTGGCAGTTCCTTTTTACTTCCTCAATTCAAGAACAAATGCAGTTATTTAAAAAATATATAGATTTCAATTTTTTTCGAGTGCAGAACTTCCAATCAGTGCAAAGCTCTTCTAGTTTAATCAGACATATTTGTACATATGTGTCTGCTATATAGTAGTGCTGTCAATCGCTTAAATTTTTTTCCATTAATCGCATCAATGCCTGATAACTCGCGATTAATCAGATTTTAACGTGACATTTTTCCTGATTGAAAATCATTTAAATACTCGATGACATACAAAAAATACATACAGACTAGGTTTGTGCCAATGTTCTTCTTTTAAAATGAAAACGGTGCTGAACACTGATTTATGCCATAGAAACATATAGCAGAAGATGGGGAGGCATGGCAGCAAAAATAACATGTAGCCAAAAAAGGCCACGAAAACAGGCTGATAAAAGACAGTCTTTACGGTTAATGCAGTCTTTTGAACAAAGACAAGCTTTTGCTATAAAATGTGGTACAGTTAACATTAGATGTTAATTAACCAAGATAATAATGAACAATTTTC
>JAGKQL010000774.1:0-24539 GCA_018398635.1 Cyprinodon brontotheroides
TTTTTCCACTCCACCGTTAAGCTACAAGCATGCCTTAAGTGAGGGATTGCCTTTGAGCCAAAGCAGTCGATGCAATCAACGGCTTTTTCCTTTTTAGATAGAAAACTTACTTAATTTGACTGTGGTATGATCTGGTGAACTGTAAGTGCCTTGAGATGACATGTGTTGTGAATTACTATATAAATAAACTACTAAAAACACAACAGAACATATGGGGATCAGAAATTGAATGCAGCTGTAAGACTGGTACATGTTCTTTGTGTGAATTGGTAAGACTCTTGAGAATAGAATCCTATTTTATCAGAAACATACATTTTTTAACTAAAACAATCAAGTGCCATCCTGTTTACTGATTGGTCAGGCGGTGTAGGTTCAAATATATCATTGGGGTATTTAATTTTTTCTGGATTGTACTTTTCATTTAAATGCAACCTATATAGTGATTTGTAAATGACGATAAGGTCTAAAATAAAGTGTGTTCCTCTTCTTCAAGTTTTGCTGAACACACACACTTAGCTGTTTATTCTTTAGCCACAGAATTTTCTATGTAGGAAATTTATCAGATAAAAAACAGAAAAAAGTGATCTGCGTATGCTGACGTACAGTTAAGCTCATGTTTGAGCTAGTACAGTGCCCTGAGCGCACAGTCACGAGCATCATGTGATGCTCCGAGTGACTGGCTGGCTTAAGCTATGAATGCTGAAGTGAAACTAATCCAAAGAATCAGGCTCATCGTAAAGTCCAGCTTTCCTGTGAGGGGTTGGGAAGGGGGGGACAGATAAGGTGGTCTTCCATAACATTTCAATAAACTAAGTTGTAGATTCCAAGGTGTGCAGTCAAAAAATTATTCTCAACTTTCTGTTAGGACAGTGGATCTTAAGGGAGGCCTTTAAATAAAACAAATGATATCATCGTCACTACAGGAGGCTTGAAACAACCATCATTAAGTATATTTCTACAGCAACCACAGCAACACACTGCAGACCTAATCACTCAGAATATATGACATAGCTGCTAAAGCCTTTATTGAAATCACTGCTCTGGCTTTTTTTTTTTTAAACATTATGCTGTTTCCTGTAGGGCTAAGCCAGTACTGGCATAGTTCCTCTGTTTTGAAAGGACGTGTTAATACACATTTCAGAGCAGTTCTATCTAAGAGCTGTTCCGCTCAAACTTGAAGATGGTAAACATGAATGTTGCGTTTCATTTGCCGTCCGAGGAGCCCTTTCTCCTACCCTTTGTGTTGTGATTATATTAAAAGCAGCCTGTATGTGAGCACAGCATGTATGGGAGGTCATATGACAGGGAGCCGCCGCCAGTGTCATTGCAAAGGTTTGCTGGTAAAGGGAAAACCCAGTTTTGCCCAAAATACAGTCTGCTTGCTGTGCACAGAAAATAGGCTATAATTGCTAAAAGCTGACTGTGCATAAAGCAGCCAGGCTGCTCACTGGGGACTCAGCTGAAAAGATCAGTCCACTCACAGCTGGTATCTGAGCTCGGGTTTGGACAGGGACGACCATACAGATCACCTCAAATCCATTTTACCAGACAACATTAGTGGTTTTGTAAATTGTAGAGGAACAAACCATTTACTGGTAATAGTAATTGCAGTGCTTCTGTTTCTAAGAACCAGCTTTTAAAAACTTCGACTAAAGGGGAAAAAAAAAACCAAAAAAACGACAACAAAACAACCCAGAAATATTTGCTTGCTTGGCAATTTTTCAAGCGATCAAGACGGCAACTGCATTTCCTTTTCCCTAAGTGAATACTAAAAGCCCAAAAAGAAACATTGATCTGCTCAGATTTTTTCCAGTCTTTTTAATCTGGTTGAGGCACAATAGCTGTAAGAGTTTCAGTTTGACAGGGTAAAGTCTAGGCTAGGGATTATCTCCTCCACAGCTGCCACTGTCCTCTTCCTCCTCCCCCTACCTTCCCCATAAGCATGCAATCTAAAAATAATATAGAACTTCTAGCCGCAAACCCATGTGCGACAGTCAGCTATGAATACGTGGCACATCCTACTCAACTATGGTACTTGTAGGTCTGAAAGTTTTTGTGAAATGACTGATTTACTGATTTTCTGATGGAAGGTTATTTGCTTGATCTTTCTCATAATGATTAAACAAAGGAAGATTGTGTGTAATAAAAAAAAATAAAAAAAATGCTGCACAAAATTATTTCTACCTTTGTCCAACGGCAAGATCAGTAACCCTTCTATGGCTGTTGTAGTTTACCTTACCATAGAGCTGTGTTTAATCTCTCTACAGCAGAGTTAAAGCAGTTGCATTTGTTTAGATTTTAGCAGGATACAACTGCTAAGTAAAAGGCCATTACAATAAATCTATATTTGCCCTTCCTGACAGCCTTAAGCAACAGTTATACAATGGCAGCAATAAAGACTGCCCAGAAGAGCTTAGATCTGACGTATACATGGACCCACCAACTTAATCCTATCATATTGTAACTTTAAGTAGTGAGAAAGATGGACTCTTGCAGAGACAGGAAAAAATAGCTGTTATAAAACCCACATCGGTATAACTGTATAGGACTGATTTAAATTAGTAGTGCGGGATTACCTTGAGTATGAATTAATCTGACTTTGTAGCAGGTCAGACAAACATTGAGACGGTTGAGCTAAACGCTCCACCAGAGTCTTCAGATCCTAAGACTATTGCATCCCAACACAGATCTGTCAGAAGTTCCCCATGTTCTAATGTCTGTACACCAGAAAGCAGCTTCAGTGAACATAAAGCAGAGCTTGTTCATTCAGTTAAAAAAATGTAACAGTTTGATGTGTGAAAAATTTACTCATCTTTTAAATTAGATATAAAAAAACAAACAAGAAATATTAAATAATTTTGAGTCATGCAACATTAACTTTACTTTTTCATGACATTTTAAATATCCCTTTTTAACAGACTCCAGGGAAAAAAAGGGGCCATGTGATTGGCCGATACATTAGCAAGACTTTTGAAATCAAGTATAATTGTCACCAGTCAGTAGGGGTGGGAGTTGCTAGTCATGATAAATATTTAGATTTATCATCTAAACAATAAATTAGAATAAAACATTATTTAAAAAAACTATAGAAACTGAATTGTCTAAATTTTAATTTTCACTACTAGCCCTACCTTTTAAACTAATATAACAGTATCTTCCCACTTAGTGTTCCAACACCGGCTGCATCCCCCATTTTTGCAGCTCTACTCCAGTTGATGCGAAAATGTATTTCCAACCGGGCCAATTTAAGCCTCATCGTAGCGCCCCTGTGTTGTGTTGTATACAGGTAAATTATGAGGAGGGATCAGCCTCTTTACGACCTCACCTACCAATCAGGAATCGTGAAGGTCGTGAGAAAGTACCCGCCGTCGTTCGAAATTCAGTTGGCCCTCTTGAGGTTTCGTGGGCAAATTTTGCTGTTGAAGCAGAGTTACAAGCGTCTACGAGCTGATTTACATGAACCTCACCAACTGCGCGTGTGCAAACGAATTCAGTTGGCCCTCTTGAGGTTTCGTGGGCAAATTTTGCTGTTGAAGCAGAGTTACAAGCGTCTACGAGCTGATTTACATGAACCTCACCAACTGCGCGTGTGCAAACGAGGGAGAAAACAAAAATAAAAAAACTTCCAGATTAAAACTCGGAGGGAACTTTTAGGCTTTTTAAAGTTAAATAATATTTGACCAATTACAAATCAAAAGCCACGCCTGAAGGCTCAGAAGGAAAGAATAGGTATACGCTTTAAGTTCTCAACAAAACAGTTGTCAGAACTTAGGAAAAACGTTAACAGTTGTTAGATACCATAAAATGTAACTTCTTTTAAATTTAGTGAAATTGTTATTTTGGGTCTAAAAAAGCTAAATATATGGACGCTTAATAACTGTCATCCACCATTTCTGTCCCAGCTGACCAATCCTGGTTGACCTGCAAGTACTCATGGGAAATGGATCATCATGTAGGACATTCCCCGATCCCGCGATGCAGTCTGCTGGCACGTTTGCTCCAGCTGCGAGTATCCTATTATCACCGTAGAATGGGGACACGTGAGCTTTTTGAATTACAGAGGTGCTGCATTAACAATAAGCTAATCAGCTGTTCTACACAACATGCAAAACCAAACCACCATTAAACAGCAAAAGGAGAGTGTCTCAACCTCCGGCCATCAATGAGTCGATTGAAAACCAACATGTTTCCAAAAGAGCGGAGTGAGGAATGGCGGGTGGAACCGAGCTGGGTCGGTCAGACCACTGGAAAAGATTTAAACCAAATACGATTACAGTACCAATAATAAAACTTAAATTCTCTCCAAGTAAGAAAAACCACAACAAATTAAAATGGAGGGATTAAGACTCTAAACACATTTTCCTTCACCTTCAGTGTGGTTGTATTTCAGACACTAAAATTCCCAACAGAGGGCTTTGAAGATGCTTTCTTCTTCACTGCATGTTAACAGAGATGACATGTAAACACAGAGCCAGAGTCATCCAAACAGCATGTTTTATTTTCAGTTATTTCTTTAATCTCTGCTCTCGGCTCATGTGAAGAGAAAAACGATCAAATGTTTCTGCTGATATTTGTTGAAACTATTCTTTAAGACAAAAACCACCATGGTGGTACTAGATACATGTCCACATTTAAAGGCAGTGAATCAATGAAGAATAGAAATGGAAATAGGAATTTCATCTTCGAGTTATTAAACTACAGTGGCTAAAATGTTGCAGCCTGAGCAGGTAGGAGTGAATATCTTTAAGTTAAAGGTGATCATGTGGAGTCAAACTAAACTCAGACCAGCCATGGAGGCTGACCTAAAGTATGTAGCTAAGCTTAGCATAGTTATTTCCTTTTTTTTTAAACATTAAACTTTGTCAGGAACAGGAACTATTTGCTTGAAAAATAAAATGAATAATAATAATAAAAAAAACATCTAAAAACGGGGAGAAAAGCCAAAATGACCACAATGAACCAGAAAAAACACTGAATGAACAGCAAAGATCATCTCTCCCTCTTTTCCATTTGTGTATAAACTGATCAAGTGTTGTCTATGATGTATGCTGAATGGGCATTATTCTCAGAGCTGTCAGCAAACACAAAAACACCACTGACACACATACACACACTAGGACTGTCTGAATAGTGGGTGTTTTATTTGCTACTGCTGGAGATTGTAAAACACCTATGACATAACTGTAATTTATACATTGTTAGTCGACCAATTTCAACTGCAGCTTGCTCGTTAAAATACAAGACACAGTTAGTATCAAAGATAGCAGTGGAAAGAATTGAGTAAAACAACATCTGTAAATGTGTGTAGCGTCCTTAAAATCTCATCGTAATGAAATTACAACACATGCAGGAAAACACAGTAATGAAAGCGACGTCATTTCCTTATACGCATCATCGTATTATACATCCTTCTACAGGATTACATTTTTAGGAATTTCTAAGAAGTGATCAAAATACAAAACTTGCATAGCCTAAACTAAAAAATTAAATTTGATGCTAGTTTGAAAATGTTCAGCTAAAAGGCAGAGAAAAGTTTCTTAGTATTACAGCTTGTGATATAGCAGCAGTCGAAAAGGTGTCATCTACAAGATCCAATAAAAGATGCATCTGTGGTTGTCTGAAGGCTAACCTACTGCCGATAGAACTAAAAAGACGATTGGCTGATAAACTGATTGTATTGAATAAGCAAATTTTGGGGGAAAAAGAAACATCTCCCACTTGTTTTTTTGCTTTTATTTTGTTGCACTTTGATTTTTGGTCACTCTCAGAAGAGATAACTAAAATAAAAGCAACATTAAAAAGTAAAAGTAGAACACACACACACACACCCTAAACTACTTTTTAACTGTTAAGCTTTTCACTCAAACAGCCAACTGCTTAGGAGGGCAGTTTTAACTTTGGATTAAAGGATGAATCTGCTGGAGCCAAGAATTAACAGTGCTACCTCATCTGAACTCATGCAAATAAAAATGGACTGAACTAAAAAAAAAAACAATGTTTAGATACCTGAATTTTGTTAGTGTGATCATGATTGGGCTTTACATCAACATTTAAAATGAACAATAGAATAAGGCATCATTTTCTATTACTGTTCAGTCATCTAACAACTTCCCCAAATATAAGAAAAAAGATGAAGCATTTTATCTCAAAATGTCAGTAGATTAAAAGCAATTTATATATTTCATCAAACTATTGTAATCTTAACCTAAATACAACAATGACGTGTAATCGCAGAAGTGAGAGCAGAGACCCCTTTAATAGCTTCACACCTTTAGTGACTTACACCCACAACAGCGCACCATCGAGCAAGTGATGACCGTGGGATTAAGCATTAGTGTGCCGATTTAAAACAACCTAAAGGGTTTATAATGAATGTAGAGACATATTTTTAAAAAAAGAAAAAAAAAAAAGCTGTGAAGAGCCTGACCCCGGACGATGAGTTTTATACAAAAACACAAACAGTAAAATTATCATCTATAAAAATAAAAGAGATTCTCAACTCTATTATAAAACTAATAATTGATTAGGATAACTGCAACAAAGTAAAAAAGCAAATTAGAAGCTTCCAAAACCATCTTAATTAAATGAAAGCCCGAGGACAACGACCCTCCAGGTGTTCAGCAACCTTTTTTTTTGTGCAGGCAACAAACAGCAATTCCCATTTTGCTTAACACAAGTTTGACATGAGGTCACCTTTAGTAGCAAGGGGAGAAATGGTGAACTTTGTACAACTGAGGACTAGCAAAAATACAGCTATGTCTCGGACCTTAAACTGACAATGCTGTGTTTATATTTGGAGCAACTGCTGGATTTAGATTGTATTAACACCAATCAAAGTGCAGCTTTACTCACAGCTGTTGTATTAACTCCACAACCCTTTTATAGCAGCATCTAATCTGAAATCTGTATCCAGACTATTCTCCTACATTTATGTGATCAAATATAGACCACTGTTGCCACATAAGCAAATCGAATTGAAGAAATGGATGTGAATAGAACACTTCTGTTATGCAGAATACAGCAAAATCTGTAACATGCAGAGAGAAATAATCTAATCTTTAAATACAGCTGCAGACATCTTTATGGCAGGGAGGGGTATGGAGATGAGGAGTGAGACCTAATTACAGTTCTCTGGTTTGACGTTCACAAGGGATAAGCACATGAAAAAGGCTGTTGAGGAAAAAGGGAAAAAAAGGCACTTTAATTATATCCCAAAATGCAAATAAACACAAGCAAGGAGAAGAAAAAAACCCTCAAAAAGAATATAAAAGGAAGTAAACAGAATCCCCATGGTCAGTTGGAGGGAAGCTCCCTTAAGGTAAAGAGAAAGAAGAAGAAGAGCATTCCTTTTCCAGAGCTGGGAAAGCGTGTTTATTCTGCAGAGCACAGAAATCTCTGTGGTAACTGGCAAGTGATCATTCACATCCTGCGCCATATTTTCGATTAACATTCTACTCAGCCTGAAAGCAGCATTTCCTTCATCCACTCAAACTGTCCTTTAAAAGTTTGATGGTTTTTGTTAATTTTTTTTAAAGCCATCTTCCCTAAATATGGTTCATGTTTACAACCACTCCGTTGCATGAGTTTGAAGTTTCCTGCTTCAACAAGCCTTAAGTAAAATGGTGGGTCAGCAACAGGCTTCTGTGGAACTGGACGAAAGGCAGATGAAGTAACTTCCTTTAAAGTCAGGTTAAGAAACACTGCTGTTAATTTTACAGACAGCCTGAGTTTCAAGACAAAGGAAAAGGTCACCTGAACTTAATTCCTAAAATGGAGCTGTCTGAATGGGCAACGTGTGTCACCTACCAACCTGCTTGCCTGTATAGTATTGAAGTCAGGTCCACCCACTTTTTCTACCGTTGTCTCCATCAGTGTTTCACATCCAACTTTTCCGCTGTGTCAGATATGATGGAGAATGTTACATCATCACTTTTCTGTTTTGTTAAAGATTCTCTATTGGATTTAGGTCTAGATTGTGGCTTAAGATTTCCTCCACATTAAAGGAGATCACCACAAGTTTAACTCCTCCAGGCCAGTAGGCGGAACACTGGCACTCATACTGTTACAAATTGTTAGCTTTAGCATTAGCAATCATTTACTTTACTTGTCCCAAAGGAAAACCACAACTCATTTAACAGTAATGAACCATTTAGATCCTACATTCTAACTCCATCTTAGGTGCTTTCTCAGCCAGAAGACAAAAACTGCACCCTAATCTCAAACAGGCTGCAGCTACTATCATCCTATATTCAGTATAATCCACTTTCTCCATACATTTCTGCCTTGTAAGGAAGAACATCTCCACAGCATTACGCTGCCCCCACCATGCTTACCTATGGGCTGTTGCGTTCAAAGAAATGCGCAGTATTTCTAGTTTTTCCTGCAACACACCACGATTTACTAGTAGTTTAAAAAGCAGCACCTTTTCCCACATTTGGGACACTTTGGACCAAACAGGGCTTTCTTCTAATGACTCTTCAAAGATCATATTTGTGGATCACATTACTAAAATATAGCCTATTACTAGGATTTCCACCTCTGATTCTCAGTTACTACAAACCTGACTGGTTACTGAAGAAACCAACAGTTTTTTCCCCTTTAGTTTCATCTTTAACTGAGCTTTTAACTTTCTTTGTGACCTGTCTACATACCAGTGACTGATTAGCATTACACAGAAATGGAAAAATGCTCATCAGTTCATTAAGATATTAATTGAAAAATAATAAATAAACATTTGATTCTGAAAACATCACAATTATGAGGCAATGTGTGTCTGTGAAATAATATTCCATACCTTTGCAAGATGCCAAATGAGAAATAAGAGAAAAGGTTCAGTGGGCTTAAAGGTGCTGCAATAAAAAGTGTAAAAGTAAAATGTCTTTCCAACTTAGCATCTATAATTTAACTTGCTTCGTCTTCAAGCATACAGGAGAACTCAAAAGTTTGAAAAACATACCACAGAAAAAAAATAAACTTTTACAGATGATAGCTCAAACACAGGAGTTTACCAATAGTGCTGACATATTAAAGCCTTTTACACCAAGTAGATTGTGCAATGGAGTTTAAGCTCCATGTTGATTTTGAGCACATTCTTCCAGTGCAAAGGAAAAAGGCAGGAAATAGTAAAAAAACAAAAACAAAAACAAAAAAAAAAAAACACTTCCATCACTAAGATAAGCCAATTTTTTACTTTTAAAACTTTTATGCCATTGCTTTAAGTTACGCATTTTGGCCTGTATTTTGTTAGTATAATCAAAAAATAAAGTAAAAAAAAATAGATGAATAATAAACAAGGACGTTCTGCTTTTTATGTGAGATTAAGAGGATCTCTGTGAGAGATTAATGGTGGGAGACGGAGCTAGTCCTGGGA
Organism: Cyprinodon brontotheroides; assembly: GCA_018398635.1. Classification (NCBI taxonomy): domain Eukaryota; kingdom Metazoa; phylum Chordata; class Actinopteri; order Cyprinodontiformes; family Cyprinodontidae; genus Cyprinodon; species Cyprinodon brontotheroides. Next base: position 9,371 of record JAGKQL010000774.1, read on the forward strand.
GACTCAGCTGATCAGCAGCAGGAGACGTTGGGCTGCCTCTGGGCCGATATAAATGTGCAACAACATGGATCCTATTTGGTTTACAGAGCAGAAAGCAAGTCTGTACAGAAAGGAGTGAAACCTTATAGGATTTATCTCAGGCGTCAAGAATGTTATGTGGAATCAGAATTTTAAGATTGTGAACATTTTAGAGTCTGAGGATTTTATTTTCTCTAAACAAACATTTCTGGGGAAGATAAAGAAAAGATGTGCAGCTTACTGGGATTTAGGGAGTGGGGTAATTATTAGATAAAAAATTCTAAATCTTAATTTAGTCTGGGTATCCCAAATATCTCATACCGATCCTCATCCTCAAGTTTTAAATCTAAAAGATGTCCATTTAATATGCAAAGCAGTGACATGCAGTCGTGTATCATTAATGAAATGGATAGGGATCTTATGAGAGCCTCGGCAATGGGCTCTAAAGCCATCAATATCAATAATGTATTCTTAATTTAAAAAGAAAAAATTCATTCAGCAGCAAAATGTGAAACAGGGTGGGAGGTAGTGAAAGAGCTGTTTTATCAACTGCAGCTTCAAAGGTATCATACGGTCAGGTGACGCCTGCTTATAAAGTCGCAGTTGCAGCTTCAAACCCTACCAACGTTACAGAGTGCATGCAGAAGAGTTGGCGTTTGCTTTTTGGAGACAGGAAGCTGCTGGGGGTTGGAAGACAAGAGCTCAAGGAGGATGTGAAAGCAGCTGAACTGTAGCATTTAAAAAACCATGATGAGACGCAAGGAGAAAAAAAATCTATGACAGTTTAACAACTTTGTTCCCAAAATGGGTCAAGGAGAAGGAAGACCAAACTGGAGTTCATAAGGATCAGAGATTTTTTTCAGTGAAAAGCAGTGTAGACATTTTTGATTTTACTTCTCCTGTGCATCAACTTCTGGATCCTCAAAAAGGATAAATGTTCTCCAAGATTTTAACAGGACATAAGATATAGATTCTAACTTTGAGCACCTTCTGGGAAACTTGAAGGTTTAGCAACACTTAGATTCATAAGTTATTCTAGCATGTCCACATCAGCCCTGCTCTCAGGATCTGTGGCGTTACCTTAAGTAACTCAGTAACCTGCTGCTGCCTCCAACTCAGCCTCTAATTAAGTTTAACAGGGTTTTTCTAGGCCAAGCACTGCTCGGCTGTCCCTGATGGCACCTGGAAAATGGAGAGCTTTTAAGAACTACACAAAGTGCTGTTTGGGTCGCCGACCTAAAAGCTGTCCAGGTTTTAGAAGACGAGTAAAAACATTAGAGCTTTTTGTTCTGCTGTATACCAGCAGAGCAAAGCCTGGAAGTCACTAAGAGTTTTAGGATTAAACTGATGCTCACGCAAATCTTTCTGAAATGCCTTTTCCGCATGCAGCAGCCACATTTAGCCTCATCCCTAAGCAATCCCTGGGTTACTTGCGAGTAAAGACACAAAGGCCCAAAAAAAAAAAAAAAATAAACAACATAACATATAAAACCTATTTGGCCCGTTTTAAATCAAAGCTTAATTTCTCATTTAGAAAGAAGATAAAACAGAAGTGAATGAACCTTTATAGGCTCTGGCTCTGTTTCCTGATAAGACTATTTTCAAAAGAAGTGGATGAACACTGAGTACAGATGAAGAACATTTCACATCAATTTAATAGTTAATTCACTACAGCTGGTGCTGCTGTTAACGGAATGGTCAAGAGGAAATGAGAACAAGCAAGGCCTGCTGCAGACAGACGCACCCTACCTACACCTTGCCTGCTGCCATGTCCAACTAAAATTGCCTCCCATGCCATTGGGACAAAAATAAATAAATAAAAATCAGCCCTACCCCTGTGGCAAAACTTAATCTTAATCCACACTGATAGCTGGCCAAATATTAAAACCAATTACCCAGTGGACGGCCATTGGAGTAATCTGATTTTTCCACCCCAATTTGGACTTAATCAAACTACATTTATAATAATGTATATTGCTGATATACAAAACACTGAAGATAAGACGCGAAATTACCGAAAATCACGAAAGATAAACTAACTGCAGCCGCGGAAGAACACAGGCTTGCACAAAAAAATGCATTAAACTTATAAAAAAAAAAAGGAAACCCATGAAGCATCTTAAAAGACAAACTTCCCCTTTTTCTCCACGCATGACAAATATCACTACTGTGAAACTAAGCCAGTCTCCTTCATGTAAAGCTGGCGGCAAACACTCAACTATCACATTTTACTGTAAAATTCTTGCTTTACATAAATAACAGTCCAGTGCTCCCTAAAGGTTTACATACTCCCTGAAACATTAGTGAATTCATGTTAAACAACTGATCAACCTAACCTGACTGAAGAGATAAAAAAGGAAGGGTATTTCAACAGCTCTGCCTGACACATACAGATAACAGCACTGAAGCAACATGTTGGGTATAAAACATCCTGTAAGTCAACACGTCAACATCCTAAAATAAAATTAGTAGCTCTAACCCTAATAAGGGGTAAAAGGTTAAAAGCGAGTGAAAACTGCTCTGATATAGCTAGTACTGTTAGCCAAATATCTCTTTGTGATGAAGCTGAAGAAGGCCGACTACATCTTAAAATTACAGATGAGATAATCATGTCCATCATATCAGATCGAAGATTTTACTTCTTACTTGAAAATGGTATCTTTTTTCGCTCTAAAAAGGAGTAGCAAACTTTCAATGGATAGTCAGACACAGACAACAATGCATGGATGGGAGAAGCTGTACGCTCTGAAAGGGTCTAAACAGCTGTGAGAGAGGCAACACTGCTAAAACTGACCAAGCAGCTCATGCGTACACAAACAGAATGGATTTAGACAAAGATGAAGGTGTTGTCTGGGTTATTTCCCACAGGAGAAGTCTACAAGTTTCAAAAGTAACTTAAAATACATTTTAGGCACACATAGTGGATGAGGTAAATATGAGACTGAAGCTGGGCATGAATCAAATCTTTTTGAGGGCAGCAGTTTGAGACAAGAAAAAAGAAAACCCACAAAACATTTTGCCAGAAAATATTTACAATATAATTACATCCTGCTTTGTAAGCCAGTAGGGGGTCAGCAGAATATCTGACATACTTGTGACTCATTTTCTTTAAGGGAAACTTCTCTCTGCTCCAACTACAGGAACAGAACCCACCAGGACCTCGGACCGACTTGGAGCTTTCAATTGTTATCACTAAAGTCCAACAACGCTTAAAAAAATTGCTTGATTTGTTGCTACAACAAAAAGATAAGTCACTACAGGGGTGTAAAAGCTCCCATTGTTTTCATGACCTTGAAAGCTTGCTCATCCAGACTCCACTATCGCAAGACTTAAGTCTTACTGTTGTGTGGAGAATTGATTGCCTCTATGATTTTTGCATTTTGTTAAATGTAATTATATAGGTAGTGCAATCAACTGCCAAAGCCTAGTGTGAACTGATTAATCTAGTTTTAACTGAGCTCAGATAAAAGAAATACAGGACTGGAATATGTATCTTTTTAATACCGTTAATCAAATGACAGTTAATCAGGGAAAAAAAATAGTTCACTAGACGGTCACTGAAAACAAACGGTGAAAGAGTTAAGAAAGAAGGTGCACCTGAAGAAGACACAGGATGGAGAGACAATCCCTGGATTCAAAGTGAATTTAATCTGTTAAGCTTGTAGCTAAAAATGAATATTGTTAAATGCATTTGTTTGTTTTTACCAAATATTTCTAAACTGTTATATGGGACGAGGTTCTTAGTTATGGTTAAACTATGGTTAGCTTTTTACATCAATCTATTACAGGAATTCTTGGCTGTCTTCCATTTAGCCCGCTATCTAAGCCAAACTTGAAGAGTTGGGCAAATCCAATCAAAGTTAGTGGCGGTTGGAGTTTCAGAAGTCATGATCAAATATTTCAAAACATGATAAAACATGGTTCAATTTGGAAACGTGGACTCCCACGCACGCGTCAGACCTACCGTCTTCCTTAAAAAAAAAAACAGACATTACAGTCAGCAACTTCTACTTTGGAAGCCATGACTGGACTCTTTCTGACTATGGGCTATTATTTGGATAAAAAATAGCCATCTCCAAGATATCCCACAGAAATCAAAAATCCATTTATCTTAAGATCCAAGGCTTCAGAGTTGGAATCCGATGGTTGCTGTCTTAAGCTCCTCACTTTTAAAGCTTGAAAAAAGCAAGCGGTAACATCACAGCTCAACTGACCTTCTTTACTGAAAATTCTAAGTTTGATCTAAACTGGGAAAACTACACTAATTTCCAAAGTTAGCCCACATGAGAAAAGAAACAAGCTAGGTCTTGTTGGATAGAAAAGAGATTCAAAAAAAGGTTAACGATCCGTTGATCAACATCTATTGCAGTACAGTGAACACTAACCTTATAGCACATAAGAGCTCATTCAAACATTGCTGTTTAATGCAGTTTTAACCACACCAACCGAGTAATGGCAGTTCATACTTTTTTTTTATTTTTTAAATACCATTCATCCTCTTCCTCTTGTGAATCTACATTTTACAGCATAAATTATCAGTTGAGTGTGTAACCAATTACATATAAAACAGCAGGATGTTTGAAAACCAATCAGATGTCAGCACAATTCTGCTAAAATCTACATTCTGAACAACCAATAAATAATATAGTAACTGCCTCAGAGTATAACCATATAGAGAACACATACGGGGGAAAAAGAACAGTCAGAATGTGAGGAAATGTAGTGATCAGCCTGTTGGACAATTAGTAGGTCTGCAACTAATGATTGTTTTGCAAATCGATTAAGCTGTGGATAATTGTTTTGATTAATCAATTAATAATTGAATAGCAAAAGATGGTTACTTAAAGAAGACTTTACCAAATTAAACCAAGTGACACTTAAAGGCATGGAGGACGATGTTTTTTTATTTTCCGGTGGATCATCTAAATAATTGGTCCTCCTAATTGTCAATCATTCTGGTGACTATGTTTATGTAAGGCGGGTGCCGCCCCACGTTTCCCGCCTTTATTGGCTATCTTTTTCTCGCATGCACGCGAGTATGTCCTTGGTGAGCTACGGTTTCAGACAGTCATTCAAGCTCAACTTTCTCCACCGCTGTTCTTTGAAAATGGCGAGAGGGTCGTAACAGAAAAAGTGTCTATGAGAAGAAAAGAAAGGCCTCCAGAAGAGAGATATATCCCAGAATGCTTTGCAACGACTGGAGAGCTTTTCTAGCAAAGCATTATGGAATTTGCTGTCACAGCGGCACGCTGTTGCTACAGCGACGACCTATGGCAACTAATAACAAAAATGGCGCAGGCACCACGCCGAGTAGGATTTACGAGATCAAAGGAGGAAAAAGCAGTGATCTGTCCAAATGGTCAGTTACCTGAGTTCGCTATAAAGTCCACTATATCTTCCCTGCTACATGTGGACACAATAAGCTTGTATGAACTATGAGAACAGCACATTTTAAACAGGAAGGTGTACGACAAAAGTTGGCTTGTGCACATGCATTTATTTTTTTTTTAAGTGGAGAGGGCAGTCTTTTAAAAACTCCTCCACAATACCTTTAAACGTTTTCACTTGAAATCTGAATAGAGCATATTGACAAATGATTTTTTTTAAATCTTAGATGCAAAATGTTTATATACTTTACAATTCTGGCATAATTACTACTCTAAGTGGGCTACTCTATCAGTTATGTTTTAGTCTCTATATTGCAGTTAACTATTAATCCTTTACTGAATTAGTTGACAATTATTTTAATTATCGATTAATAAATAAGATAACCTATCTAATGCAAAAGGGGATCACATCCCATTCAGAGGAACTCTGAAGAGAATTCAAGTAAAGAAAAAAACAACCAACAGAAAAGCGAAGATAAATGTGAGACAACAAAACCTCAGGAATAAACTGAATATTTGTAACAGAAGGTTAAGGGTCTAGATAGTGGGAGGACGTTTTATACACCATCAAGATAATAGCTTATCATAGCAACACAGTTACGATCTCTGAGTGATACTGAAAATATAGTGAGATTAATGATGCCGTCTACATGCAAAGCTTTAACACAAGGTGGCTCTAATGAGAGAGACTCTTTGTATTGAGAGCAGAGCTGTTTAGTATTAGTATCAGCAGATAGCACTGGTGACAGACCTACAGGAAACACTGAACAGTCGGGGGTGGGGGGGTTTGTTGGTACATGTAGCAGGAATCTGTACATCTTAGATAGGACATCTGTTTCCATCTACCGCCAATTCTATATTATAGACATCATCTGTCCTGATCCATATATACTGCCCTTATTGGTAATATCAGATTTGGAAATATTAGACTTCAGTGAATATAACTGTTAAGTTATCCAAAGTGGGAAGCTGTGTCTATACATAAAATTGGGTCAGAACCACATTTTAAAATTAACTACCTTTATAAAGTTCAGAATTTAACAACTATGCATTAAAAGAGCTAAAGCCTCTAGAATATTTTTCTTTTTATTCCAAGACCTAAATCTGCTTATGTTTAATGTACGCCCAGTCATGTCCACAAAAGAATAAGAGATGAGTTTAAGTAAAATTCTGAATTTATTTGGTATATATACCTCAAACTCCCTTCACTTATTCTAATGAAGGCTGATTTCAAGTCTCAATGGCTGTAATTTGGCTATAATTTGCATGTACAGTTAGCTCAGTGCCATTCCGAACTTTTTAGTCCCTACCAATAAGGTTTGAGGTCGGAGTTCGGTCTGGCTCTCGTCTAGTAGCCAGTATTAAAGCCCACTGTCAGGCTTATCCAATCAAATTGTCAGGGCGTGGCTTTTATAATGACATGATGGACAGATGATCAACAGTAACGCATCAACCACGCGGACCAAAGCCGCTTGCGACAATAATGGCTGCCGGAGAGTTGAGGTGTGTAGCCCTGCTATTAGTCTGTTCTAGAAGATATCGACAGCAATTTAATTTAAAAGAGGAACAGAGAAACGCCGACGTGGCTCATCTTTCTATTATAGGCGCAACTGCACGCTTTTGATTTTTGTTGACAACAACTATGCGCGCTGTTGACATACGCCAAGCACTGCTGCTCTTATTGGTTGTACGTCTGTCCAATTGAGTGCAGAGGCATTTTTTTTCCTGGTTCGTTCAAAACACGCCCCATAATCACAGCTCTATGGAGCAGTATCAGACCGCTATCCCCGTGACCTGGGACTGAGTCGATCATCAGGGCTATGAAAAATGTGGTTCCAAAAAGTTTAAATAGAATGAAACGGGTTCGGCTAATGACCCTGCCTTTCAGTCATGTGCATTAACTATTACGCAAAAAAAATTGGGCCTAAAAGAACAACATAAAAGATCACTGAATAAATGTGTATCTTTTTGCATATCTTTGCTTTTATCATTATATCTGTTGCATGCAGATATAACAATTTCTTCTTTGAAGTACAATTCTGTCTTAAAAAGGTGGTAAAAGCAAATAAAATAAATCAGACAGTGGTTTAAATTGAAGGAAAAGCAGAGGAACATATTCCTTCACAAAGATAAATATGGTCGAGCTCCTATTTAGCTCAGCGTTCCTAAGCCGACTTTCCCTCTGTGCCATCAGACCTCCTGCTGAGATAAGAAATCTTTCCAACACTCTTTGCTGAAACAGCACAGATCTCCTGATAGAAGAGCAAAGCAATCCTCAGTGTTATATAAAAATATTCTAAACCCACCATTGTCAGATGTGTACATCTCTGTGAAACAACAACGAAGCCAAGCCCTCCTACGTCAATGCAAAGCCTAAATTGTCTGTAGATGCAACTCATTAAGATGAAGAGCAAACGGATTAAATTAGAAACCCACAAAGCTGAGCTGAGTTGTAGACGTCTTCTTCCTAAGCCAACCCAATTCAATCAATGGGTAGCTTAAAAAAACAACTTTTCCCCACATCCATTTTGAATGAGAACTCTTTCATTTTGGATAAAAGAAAATAAAATATGTCAAAACTCCATTTTACTGTGGATCTGCACCAATCGGTGTATTACAGTGACGCTCAACAGGAAGCGGAGTATATCTGCTGATATATAAAAGGAGAAACTTTACAGTGCATATTTTCATAGGTTTAGTCATCATGACCACAATAAACCTTTAACATTCTTTAGGAAAGCAGAGACGCAAATACGTGACGCTCAGGGGGAAAAAAAAAAAACTTTACATTGAATAACAGTTTCTCTCATTTTTAGTTTGCCTTCACTGGTGCAGTGTGCTTTAAGTCCATTGTAATGATTGCTGCATTGTTTTTGTTTCTAGGTGTGTAAATTGTTGGCATAATGGAAGGTGAAAATATTTAAAGTGGCTAATAAAGCATATTTTTTGCAACTTTACAGATCTCCTCAGAAAACCATTGCTGATAATCCTGTTTTGATGCAGCACAAAGCCAGCAGATAAATCTCTTAGACTAACTTTGATAGGTCTTTGCATTAACCGATTAACCAGCCGATGCTTACCTTGAGGACTTCCCCACGTTTGAAACTAAGCTCATCATCAGCAGTAGCTTTAAAGTCGTATTTGGCGATGGCCTCCATGCTCTCTGTGGCTCACTGCAAAGCAACCCAGCTGTAGTTATTCTTCTATAACGAATTCAACAATTTATCCAGGTTCCCGTGGCCCAACTCTTTTTCTCCGAGTCTCTCCTCCCGTCGATGACCCGTTCCTTTACGGCTTGGACCTTACATAAAGGTCACAGTGCAGTACCTGCAAACAAGGAAGCACAGGACGCTCAAACTGCTGCTTTGCAGTTCTACTGAATAGACAATTAGAGACATAAGGAAACACTGATAACCATGAGGGAAACTGTGTTTCAAAGATCTCCCATTAACATACGCCAAAAGGCTTAAAGAAAGCTGGGTCTTCAGCCTTTTTCCAAAAGTCGTATGCGTTAAATTTTTTATATTGCTTGACTTTTTGCTGAAATAAAGACTGAATCTTTCAAAATTGCCCTGAATTGTTGACCTATTACCAATCTTAAAGGAGCAGCAGTAGAATTAGTGTGTAGTTAGTGTTACTAGGAGAAACCTCTCAAAAGCTTTAGTCTTAAGTAACTTCTCAGTTAACATATAATTCCTCTTTTTGAAGTCGTCAAAAGCATTTCTTTGAAAAGCCAACAGTGACCCTAATTAGAGCTTTCCTTTTCATCTTTATCCTAAAGTAGATGCCGTTTATTAATAATCCACCCTTCGTACACATTTTGAAACAGTTTAAAATAAGACACCGTCATTTTTAAACCACATATGCCATGAAATAGAATCTGAAGTTAATACCACATTAGTTCAACAACTGACTTTTGAAATTGCACTGGGAGTGCCGTGTTGCTGCGGTCAGAGATCTGTGTCCTGAGATCGCAGGAGGAGCGACAGCTTTTAGCCAGGGAGGTTAATCTACATTAACAGTTAACCGTTTAAAACACCCACCCTAGGTAGGAGGTTCCAGGAAGTTAAGTTCCAGGATAGTAGTGGAAATGTGTATTAATTACGTTTAACTGTTTAGAGGTACTGCTGGAGTTAATAAGGCATTGCTGCAGATTACTAACATGTTCCTGATATTAGCTAGTTACACGCCCATTTTTACTCTACAGAGAGAAAACAAAAGATATAGGGTAATATTCAGCAGAAAAAGCATGTTTACCTTATAAAGGGATTACAACATCTAGTCATAACTGAAATAATCGACGTGATGGATTACATTTAGCATCAATAACTGATGTTTTAAGACTTGTGTTAACCCATTATAGGCAGAAAGCAATTATCTGTTTTCTGATCACTTCTTTGCATACCAACCCGTGAGGTCTAGAAGAAGCACAAGATCTATATCCAGTCATTCAGCAAAGATGCTGTTTCATGGCTGTACATCTTATTATTTTGGCATTTGGCCAATTAGATAAACCCTTGAATGATATTTTAACTACTGTAAATTAAGTTGAAAAAAAGATAAGTTACAAAAAAAGGTAAAAGCTAATTGAAAATGTAAAAAGTAAAGTTCAAAAGTAAACCATTATATTTAGGTTTATAAAAAAAATGTAAATGTAAGTATCAGCATTAATGCCTCTAAGGTTATGTTGTACCAAAAAAATGTGTCTCTTTCACTATCAGTGTTTTTCATTAATTTCCTATAGAAGCACTTTTGTTATTTTTCTAAATATATTTGGGCAAGTAGGCGTTTCTTGTTTTTGACATTAATTTTTGCCATCAAAATGTGTTACAAAGGTAATAAGGTCTTGTCCTTGATTCCAATAACACTATTGGCTAGAGAATTTGATTTTAAAAGTATTCCACTGATTGCCCCAGGGCTAACACCGTTTTAATCCAGTCTTAAAAACATTCAAAGAATATGCCGAAAACATAACAATTTCTAGAATAAAGACAAAATAAATCAGTTGCATAATAGGAACATGTCCCTCTTGACCACGTTTAATTTGTGAACAGCTGGGTTAAACAAACCTGCAGTCATTGCACCTACTTCCCTTATCAACAATAAAAATAAAAACAAATCCGGGAAAACAGCACAGGGTTCACTAAAAGCAGAGATAAATCCGTCATAGTTTCCTGCTAAGAAACCACCATATCTGACCAAAGAAAGTCAGCTGATCGTGCAGTAGAGAACGATACAGTGACTAAACCTAAAGTTGACGACTAGAGGGGATAAATGTGCTTTATCCTATTATGCAGTATTCTCCTGCGCTGTGATGGGTGCTGCTTTGATAAGATTTAACTAACACTCTACTCTAATGCAAATAAGCCCATTAAAGGGAACGCAACTGTCAGATAAACAAAGATCTTAGTCTACAACACACTTTAAAACCATTTCTAGTTTAACCTCAGGCTAACATAACTTTTTACCGTAAAAAAACAAAAAATGACACGAAATAAAAACGGTTAACAACTCAATACACGTATATTCACATAAAGACATTTATATTTATATAAATTTCACACCAAGGATTGACGTAGAACATTAGTTACAGCATTACAAACGTAATGTCGGGAAAGAGAAGAGATAACGTAACCCCCGAGGATTGTAAATACCGACAGTATGGCCATAAACAGAATTATGTATCTTTTATTTTAGACTTTAGAGTGCGTTCAGATATAATCCTCTTGACTTTTTTTTAAGCGGGGGGCTTCAGAAAAAGATCGATTCCGTTCCAGGGAATAGACTGCGCCCACTGTTCTAGAACGTTTGAGTTAGCATGCCGGCTAACGGTCGGTCAACAATAACTGCGGTGTGATTCTCAAACTTACCCCTATCTATTTCCACCGGATGCCAATACTACGAAATTATTTTCAAAAATCCTAGTGGAGGAGAAAAGAAAGAGGGGGGGAGAACATTTACATTTAACTTAGGCCCTTACCAAGGAAACGTTGGCAATCGTGAAAAGGGAAGAAAACACCTTTTTTTTTCGTAGCGCGAGCTGCTGTTGCTAGCGTCAAAGCGCAGCTAGCTCTGCCGAACTTGACTAACCGTCAAGAAATTATCTTTACGTCTGTATAAAATGAAACAAATAAGAGTATCTTACCACTTGTGATATTCCGTTTCGAAGCTGCCCAAGAAAGAAGCCAAACGCTGCCGTGCCTGTCGCTCTCACAGCTTCCTCTACTGATCCCCAACCGAATGATCACAGCTCTGTCCTGTGAGCCTGAAGCTAGCGGGGAGCACAGCGTTTATTTCCGCTTCCTTCCGTCACACTATTACTAACTTCTCATTTTCAGCTCCTCCCTGTCAAATTGTCTCTAATATGTTAGAGGGACTGAAACAAAGAACGCAAAAATCAACACATAAAAAAAGAAATTACATATAAGTATTTTTTTATTTTTATTTTTTTACAGATTAAATACATAAACAGAATGATTTTTTAAAAACTTCCTTCCTTTACCATACAAATTTAAAAGCATTGATTAAATTAAAAATGATCAGAGTTTTCGATGATAATTAATTAATATTATAACAATTTTTGATATTACCCTTCTAAAATAATTTAAACTGTCATTATATTACATTAAATAGACCCTTTTATCTGATTGGCTAATCTGCACAACTCAACGGTTGACCAATCACCTTGACTGTAGCAGTGTTAGTCCCGCCCACTGATTTACTTTATAAAACTGATGGATAAATTCATACTGGCCCAGAAAGTGATAAAAAAATATATGTATTTTAAAAATTATATATTTATTCATGCTTTAGTATATAATAAATTAAATTTGTTTTACATTTTTTTTATTAAATAAACACCCCCTCCCTGATTTCTCATTTTTATGTTTGTCATTCTTAAGTGTTTCAGAAGATTGAATGAAACTGAATACTAGTAAAAGATAACTTAGTTTTTCTTTAAATGCATCTTTAAATTAAGGTTTGTTTTTTTTAGGAAGAAAAATAAATTCCAAACCTACAACGCCCTTTGTGAAAAAGGGATTCCCTTATAAAACCTAAACTAATTGGTCTACACTTACAGCTGCCTTCAAGTGTCTTGCAAAAACTTGTAGTAAGTCTTCACAGCTCTGTGGAGGAATTTTGCTCCGTTCATCTTTGCAAAATTTTGTAATTCAGCATCATTTGATGGTTTTAAGCATGAAGAACATTTTGAAGGTCATGCCACCGTATCTCAATAGGATGGCATGTCTTGATTTTATTTTTCTTCAGCCATTTAGAGGTAATCTTGCTGGTGTGTTTTGGATCATTGTCCATCTGCAAAACCCAAGTTCCTTTCAACTTGAGGCAATTATCAGTTGGCTAGATGTTCCTATTCAGGATTTATTTGGTAGACAGCTGAAATTTTAGTTCTATTTCTCAAGGAAGTCATTCAGGTCATAAGAGCAAAGAGCCCCAAACCATCAAACTACCACCATCATATTTCTTTAATTTTCTGAAATATGGTGTTGAATGAAATATGGTGGAGACATGAACACCAAAGCAAATAAGACCTGCAGTTCTTTGGATATTGCTGTAGGGTCTTTTGCAGCACTCCTAGTATAACTTTGGTCAGTCAGCTGCTGAAAGGTTTATCACTGTTCTGTGTTTTTACCATATGTACATAACGGCTCTTACAGTGGTACAATGAAGTGTAAAAGCTTTAGAAATACCTTTGTAACCCATTATAGGCTTTTGGATCTCTGTTTGTTCTGGAATTTCTTTGGACACAAGTATGATGTCTGATTTCTGAGGATCACTTTGTCAGGGACATCCTGTTTTCAAGATTTCTTAATTGAAAACTGTTATGGCCGTAATCAGGCCTGGCCATAGAGAAAGAGAAATTAGGTATAATAAACCACAGGTATGTTTTAAATGGGGAGCAATCACTTTTCGAAACAAGGGAATATAAGTTTAGATTTCTCTTCCCTTTACAAATAAAACCTATTTTTTGGTTCACTGATGTGGTTTTTGACTAATCTGCAAATTTGCTTGAAAATCTAAGAGACTTCACTGTGAAAAGCGCGCAAAAGTTAAGGAATCAGAAAGGGGAAAAACACTTTCCCCTTTTTAAATGCATAGGTTTGAGGTAGTGATGGAGTGCATACATTTCACCTTTTTGTGCTACATTACAAGGAATTACTATAGGACACAGTTTGCCTCAATTCAGTCTGTTCAAAAAATTTTTAATGGTCTCGGTCAGAAAGTGGGTCTAATGATATGTTATCTGATCACATTTGGTCTTCTTTTACTGCTTTCATTTTTTGCACATCTGCTTTTAATTTTGGTCTGGAACAGATATTGTAATGCTTTCACAATGCTGCCCCCAAGTGGAATATTATCTCCACGACAACAGTTTTGGTGTGGTCTCATTTTACTTGACCTCCTGCACACACTGGTTTGTAAAAAAGTCATTCTAATCCTTAAACCCCTCTGGATTAGGTAATGCTAAAACCACAATAAACTGCACACTGAAGAACATCAGTGTAGTATCTTAGATTTTATGTGATAAACTAAAACAACAAGGGAAAGGATGTATGTTTTAATAGTTTCTCTCAGATGCCTAAATACATTCATGTGAAAACATGTCACTGAAAGAGTGCATAGAGTCCACTTGTGTGTTTTAACATTATTATGAATCCAATTGCTGGTGGTGTAGCCTAACAATTTAACAGAGGCAGCCAAATCAGGGACCAATGCTGCACTAAGGGGTGGCCAAAAATTGATAGGCGGCAGAACCATTCAAGGCAAACCAGCAGGAAAATGAACGAGCATATACATATTTTTAAAATAAATCACTAGACAGATGAGATTTTGTTATAACCCTTGCTAATAGGTTTCTCCAAGCTGTCTAACTCAAGTGTAGTGGATGAAAGTGGAAAGAAAACTGCTAAGCCTGTATTTGCTGTGCATGTTTACTTCTAGTGTTTATGAATAGAAGAGGAAGAGCAGGTAGGTATGCTCCTATGCATGTACAGTTATTCAAAAGGTAACTTGGGATATTCTTTACCTTAATTGCCATAAAAATGATAAACTATGCCTACCCCTACAGTGAGTTAGAGAACAAAACCTAGCAATTAAATACCAAAAAATAAATCAGTTAAAAACAAATTATGTAACAATGCATCCGTTCTATTCACTGAAAAGTTGAAAATCAGCCTAAATACATAAATTGATAAGCATGAATACTCATGTCAGGTAATCATTCATAATAGTAGAGCTAACTACAGCAGAGCCACCCTGCATTGCACTGTTTGCCTCACTTCCAATAGGAAAATAATGCAGGATTACTGCATCAGAAACAGTTACATTTACTCAGCTACATCTACTTGAGAAACTTTTTTTTTTTTAAATAAGAAGTACTTTTAGGAGTAGTTTTAGCTATTTTTTTTTAACTTTTACACGAGTAAAGGTACTATAAGTCTCATTACTCTTACTTGAGTAAAATTTCTGTAAGCTCCATCCATTGTGAATAAATTCTCTTAATGAAAACAAGCTTATTTTAAACAAATATGCACCATTAAGAGAAACAGTTTTTCTTTTTTGTACTCAAGGCTTATTGGTTATTTCCCATCTACTGAGTCTGCCAATATAAACAGTATACTGTAATTTGAACTATCCTACATAATAAAACTATTAATTTTGCAAATGTTTAAATAAAATCAAAGTACTTTGAAGAGTGTTCATTCCACTTATTTTTATTGTGTAATCACTGTTTCTTTTATGTT
>JAGKQL010000775.1:9453-27685 GCA_018398635.1 Cyprinodon brontotheroides
TGCTTTAACTGTGCTTATTCCCCTCACCACCAAGAACAAATCCTGTGGATTTGGTCATATTTACTCATTTGGAATAATATATTTCAGCTGTTTTAGCTGCCTGATATAATCCATTCTCCCAAAAACATGGGAATAAATGACCTGGAATAAAGGAGAGGCCTTGGAATAGACCTTTTTCACGACAACCGGAAGCTGCGTCTGAAAGGGCTGGAGCACTTCCTGTTTACTCTGAAAAATGTCTCTCCTCCGGTGCTTTTTAGTCATCCTTGCCACTTGGATTTGCCAACACTTTCTTTGTGGGATCTGGGAAATACGCTACTTGGCGAATTCCCCACCAACAAATCTGTGAAAGGATACAAGTTCTTCCACGAAGAATATATGCACAGCTATCAAGGTAAGAAAGAAGCGTGAAAAGCTTAGCGGAAACTAACCGCTACCTGCAAGATATGAGCTACAAAACATAAAGTAATGAAGCCTAACTTGGTATCTAAATTATGTGGAATAATGTGGAGGCGGACATAGTTTAAACTCTTTCAGGGTTATTTTGACATTCTGGAATTTGTTTGGTTAATTAAGAAGTTTGTGGAAAACAGTATGCTAGGAATGTTATGTTGGTTCTGAGATTCTGTGACGATGCGCTTCGGATGTTGAACTATAGTTTCTTAATTTGCATGCCTGTAGTGTCGCAAATATTGTCGAGGGACAGGCAGTTGTCCGAGCTAGATGCCTGTGATCCATGAAGAAAATTTGAGGAACCGCGACAAGCTGCAGGTTTGAAACAGTCAGAAAGCCGGCTGGCTCTTGTTCGTTGGTTCGGGTTCCTTAAGTCTCTGGCGTTTGACGGCTGAAGAACTTTCACGTACGACTTCTGGACTACTTAGAGCTTATTCTAACATTTTCCTGTTCAGTTGTTACTATTTGTTTTATGTTTCTGTTGCGGTTGCAACATAATCTGTGGGAATGCATGATAGGACAGATATGGCTGTTTTCTTGCCCCACATGAACAACCAGGTACAGAACAAAAACAACTGCGCTGAGACTGAGCCATTTTCTTAGACTTTTATGCTAACGCTATAGCCACCGGAAGTTGTCAAACCCCACATCTGCTTTAAAACCCGGAAGTGTGAAATCATTTCAAAATAAGCTTTCTGGAAAAAAAATTCCAGTGGTTTGTTTTTAATTATTTCCGTAATATTTGTAAACAGTTAGATAAACATTTAAACTGAAAATACATTTCATAAAGGTCATCAAGCAAACAGTCATATTTATAATAATATAGTATCATATAATAAATGTTGCAAAAATGACTGTACTTGGCCCGTACTAGAAAATATTTATTACTTGGTAAACTTTCATGGAAAGATCAATTTTGGCAATAGGCAGTCCAGTTTCAATGCAGCAGCATAGTTGCAGCACCTTTTTTGACCATTTCCTGAACTGCGTACCTTTAAAAATTGTAGTATGTTGATATGGCATTTATAAATAGATTCCAGGTTTTTCCATTCGAGGACGGCATGTTGCTGAAAGTTAAATATCGGAATGTGAAGAAGTACATCAGTTGGCACTCAGCCGTGACCTATGTGGACAGTAAAGGCAAGGACTTTAATTAATGTCTGAAGACATATGCCATGATTCCAATACTGTCAATAAGTGTTTTTCTGTCAATCCCCCTTACATGTACACTATATTGCCAAAAGTATTTGCTCACCTGCCTTGACTCACATATGAGCTTAAGTGACATCCCGTTCCTAATCCATAGGGTTCAATATGACGTCGGTCCACCCTTTGCAGCTAGAACAGCTTCAACTCTTCTGGGAAGGCTGTCCACAAGGTTTAGGGAGTGTGTTTATGGGGAATTTTTGACCATTCTTCCAGAAGCGCATTTGTGAGGTCGCACACTGATGTTGGACGAGAAGGCCTGGCTCTCAGTCTCCGCTCTAATTCATCCCCAAAGGTGTTCTATCGGGTTGAGGTCAGGACTCTGTGCAGGCCAGTCAAGTTCATCCACACCAGACTCTGTCATCCATGTCTTTTATGGACCTTGCTTTGTGCACTGGTGCACAGTCATGTTGGAAGAGTGAAGGGGCCAGCTCCAAACTGTTCCCACAAAGTTGGGAGCATGGAATTGTCCAAAATGTCTTGGTATGCTGAAGCATTCAGAGTTCCTTTCACTGGAACTAAGGGGCCAAGCCCAGCTCCTGAAAAACAACCCCACACCATAATCCCCCCTCCACCAAACTTTACACTTGGCACAATGCAGTCAGACAAGTACCGTTCTCCTGGCAACCGCCAAACCCAGACCCGATCCATCAGATTGCCAGATGGAGAAGCCGTATCTGCCACTCCAGAGAACGCTGTCTCCACTGTTTCTAGAGGAATCCAGTGGCGGGCGCAGCTTTACCACCATCGCGATCCCACGCTTTGCATTGCACTGGTGATGTGCGCAGCAGCTGCTCGACCATGGAAACCCATTCCATGAAGCTCTCTGCGCACTGTTCTTGAGCTAATCTGAAGGCCACATGAAGTTTGGAGGTCTGTAGTGATTGACTCTCTGCAGAAAGTTGGCGACCTCTTCAGCACTATGGCGCGTCAGCATCCGCTGACCCGCCTCCGTCAGTTTGCATTGGCCTACCACTCTCGTGGCTGGGAGTTGCTGTCGTTCCCAAACACTTCCATTTTCTTATAATACAGCTGACAGTTGACTGTGGAATATTTAGGAGCGAGGAAATTTCACGACTGGATTTGTTGCACAGGTGGCATCCTATCACAGTTCCACGCTGGAATTCACTGAGCTCCTGAGGCGACCCATTCTTTCACAGAATGTTTGTAAAACAGTCTGCATGCCCTAAGGTGCTTCGAATTTATACCACCTGTGGCCATGGAAGTGATTGGAACACCTGATTCCAATAATTTGGATGGGTGAGCAAATACTTTTGGCAATATAGATATCTTAATAAGACACATTTGCCATTGACTGCAAAGTACAACAGTAATACTGTATACAAGAATGGCCATATATAGGGTCAGATTTCAGCTTGTCATTGTTTCTGTTCTTTTACAGTAAAAGAAAAGTTTGGGCTTCCTGATGCCACTGAGCTTGAGGTGTTTGATGATGCGGACACAGCAGTTGACGAAGACATTATTTCAGAACTATTGGAGTCCAATCCAGGTCTTTGCTTGATAGTTCGTGAAAAGACTTCTGATGAAGGTATGGGTCTTATGCTGTCAATGAAGAGGTTGTAACATATACGGTGCCTAAAAACGTCTACACCCCCCTGTTCAAATGCTAGGTTCTTGTTATGCAAAAAAATGACAGAAAAACAAATAATTTCATAACTTTTCCCACTTAAATCTAAACTATTATCGTATGCATTGCAAGTGAAAAACAATCTTAAAGCTTTAAATGGAGAGGATGCAAATAAACTTTTATCAACATGGTTGCATAGATATGCACGCCCTTAAACTTAATACTTCGTTGCAGCACCTTTGGCTTCTATTACAGCACTTGGTTTTTTGGGGGGCAAGAGTCTATCAGTATAGCACATAAGCATTCCAAATCTGACAGATTGCGAATGCATGATGCTGCCACCACCATTCTTCACTTTATACATTGTTATACCTTGGTGATGTAGAGTTGCTTTTGTGCTAAATATACCTTTTGGAAATATGTAAAAAAAAAAAAAAAAAAAAAAAAAAAAAAAAAAAAGCTCAACCTGGGTTTCATCAGATCATAACACATTTTCCCACATGCATCTGGGAGATTACAGTTGTCTTTCTGTAAAATGTACTCACAGGTTAACCTTTTTGGACATAATTCCAAAGGGAATGTTTGGGGCAAAACGTCACCCTAATAACACCATACCTAAAGTGAAGTATGGTGGTGGCAGTAGGCATAGGATGCAATAATGAATATTTTGACAGAGGCCGTGGTAGTGGCACAGAACTTTTAACCCTCTGTTAGGAAGGTGAAGATGCAGATGAACTGCATTGTTCAGGTTAGTAGTTCAGATTAAAGGTGGAAAAATCTGTGAATTTATTTGTTTTTCTGTCATTTTCTTTACATAACAAAAACCTGGAATTTGAAGAGGGTTGTAGACTTTTAAGACCCACTGTACATATAATGCTTTTACTCTTTGGTACACCTGGCAGTGTGACAGTGTGAAAGTAAGCTAAATATGCTGTACTCCTTTGCATTGTAATCAATGCACACTAGGGATGGGACGATTTATGAAAACCGCCCGAACCGTTCGGTTCGACTGTCTCGGTTCGGTTCGCATGTGTTTCGTTTGGTTCATGCGCTGCTCCTTTTTCTCATAGGCGAAGCGTTTACACTCCAGAGCAGAAGGTGGCGTACTGCGACCAAAGCCAACCACCAGTAGTAAACAAGAAGAAGAAGAAGAAGCGAAGCAACTTAGCCGGGTGTAGCAGGGGAAAAAATCAGTTGTTGTGGAGAAGTGTGTGGGTATGGTGAGTGGGAAAGAACAGGAGTTGGAAGATGCGCCAGCAGCACTTTTATAGGTCTGCTGTATGGGAGCGCTTTGCATTTAGAGTGACCTACGATGACGGCGGAAAGAAAGTTGTGGATAAAAGTGCAACACTGTGCAAGCATTGTGCAACACGTTTTTTTTATGCTAACAGCAACATGTCATGCTAACTCCGAAATCCCAGATACTCCGTCAGCAACCCCCGCTGCGCTCCAGACCGGCTGCTCAAAGCAAAGCCTGCAGCCTCCACTGTGGCTCCCTCTGTCCGCTCCCTCTGAGTCCCTTGGAGATGGTAGAGAGCATGCGCCGAGATGATTAAATTCAAAGCAGCAAAACATACGGCGGAAATGATCCAGGGTTTCCGCGGATCATTTAAAATAATTACAATCCATGCGTCTCTCTGGAATAATCCTGCTATATGTATTGGTCAAACACCTGTGTTTTGGAGGCAGTGGCATTCACACGGTATATGCACCATTGGTGATTTGTATAAAGACGGGAAATTCATGACCTTTAACGAACTTACTCATACATTTAATTTGGAAGGTAGAGCAAATTTTTGGAAATATCTACAGATGAGACACTGTGTTACCTCAAAGTTTAAAAAGATTGCAGGAAATGAGATATTGAACTATATTAGGTTGCCTCGTGACCGTCACTCTACCTCACAATTTTATAAGCTGATAAGTTATGATTTAAGTGGTGAATCGTCAAATATCAAACTTTTATGGCAGAAAGATCTGGGAATAGAGTATACAAAAGAAAAATGGTTGAGTGTTTTGTCAGACAATGGTAAATATGTGAAGGAGGCCAGAAGTAAATTTATACAGTATAAGGTTCTACACAGATATTATCATACGCCTACTAGGCTACATGCAATGAAAATAATGTCAGACAATATGTGTTGGAAATGTAAGAAAGAGGTGGGCACATATATCCATTGTTTTTGGGACTGCTCTCTGGTTTCATCGTTTTGGACTAAAGTCTTGGAAACTCTGGGAGCATGGCTTGGTTCAGAGATCCCTCAGACTCCAGAATTGTGCTTACTGGGAGACAGATCTCAAATGTCGAACACCCCAAAAGGAGCTTTTACAGTTGTGGTGGTCGGTCTGGTGACAGCCTGTAGGATCATCTTAAGACATTGGAAGACTACAAAACGTCCCGAGCTAAATGAGTGGATTAAATCAATGACGACCACAGCTTCCTATGAAACCATGCTCTACAACATAGAAGGGAACAAGAACATGGAATGGAAAAGTTTCTGGGACTCTGTGAAAAGGACTACGGCTTCTGTGTAATTTGGTTGGATAAAGCTTCTTGTTTTTCCTGGACTAACTTTTTCCCAGATACTATAAGTTTTTGAATTATCACTGTGACATGCATATGTACAGCTGTACCCTGATGGGAGGGGTGGGGGGGTGCACCTTCTGTTTTTTCTGTTCATTACTGTTCATGTTCGTATTTTATTTGACAATATGCAAGAAATCAATAAAAATTTGAATTACAAAAAAAAATAATAATAATTACAATCCATTATTTTTTGGGGGATTTTTTTATTAATTTCATAAATTTTTATGGGATTTTGGTGTAACAATCAACATATACCGAATCGAACTGAACCGAAAACCGTGACCACCAAACCGTGAATCGAACCGAACCGTGGATTTTGTGAACCATTCCACCCCTAATGCACACTATTAAAAATGGTTATAGGTATGGTATGTATAATTGCCAGCTTTGCAATTATTCTGCCCATTGCCAAATTGGAACTTTCCTTGAACAATAAAAACACTAATAACTATTTGTCTTTCACAACATCACATGTTACCACAATAGCCCATGTCAAAATGGATACTACCACAGTCATATATTAATCAAAGGATGTGCTGTACAGATTTCTTTCCTTTAGACCACTCAACGCCCAATATAAAAGCCAGGTGGATATGTCCCCCCGGAAAAATTGTACCGCAAAATATTAGATTTTGACATTTTTTTACTAGCGTGCTTTTATTTTGAAGGCGCAGCATAGCGTTACGTCACTGTACTCCCCCTCCCCTCTCTGAACTGCTGAGTGAGAGTGAAGGGAGGGAAACAGCGATACAGAAGTCAGAAACTTGTGAAAGAGGTAAAATGGTCTGTCGGGATGCTGCCTATTTAAAACGTCTTTGTTGTCAGTTCACTTTCATATATAGAAACTGAATCTTTTTGGTCTAGTCATCTTAGTCTTGTACGAAAGAGGATTAGGGCCACTGGAAAAAAAAAAGTTAACTGATTTTTACATTTTTTTTTAGTTTAACATGGGTAAAAAAGTAAGAATTCTGATTTTTCTCAGAATTCTGACTTTAATCTCAGAATTCTGACTTTTTTCTTCTGACTTTTTTTCTCAAATTTCTGACTTTAATCTCAGAATTCTGACTTTTTTCCTCAAAATACTGACTTTAATCTCAGAATTCTGACTTTTTTCTCATAAGTCTGACAGGTGATTAATGTTTCTAATCAATTTACAGTGTTTTTTTTGGGGGGTACTATACAGATATATAAAAACAAGAAGGTCTAACTAAAAAAATAACCAGAATATATGTTTAGAGTAAAGATTTACTACTTGTACACAAGCACACAATTTCAAATCTGCTGAGCTTGCTGTGCAAGAAAATGTAAAATATACGTATAAAGAAATATAACAGGAAGTACTGCTAAAACAAACTAAATGTTAAATAATGTAGATATTGGTTTAAAAAATTCTTCAGATTTGGAAATTTGGAAGGAATACATAATTTTGAAATTAATCAACAAATCTGGTAAAAAATAAATAAATAAAAAATAAAAGTTGCACTTTTTTACTTGAGGAATTTGTTGAATAACTTCATAATTATGAGTTTAACTAGTTGGAGGTAATGCTACACTTCTCTGCTTCCTGTCCTGCTCATAAAAGGTAAACATTATAAACCCACCATTCATTTTCTACACTATTTGGAAAACACAACACAAATGTAATATAACAAAAGTATGTTTAAAAACAAACATGTTAGCATCAAGCCATAGCCATGTCTGTTTTAGAGACTAGCTCTCTTGTTTTAATGACCTTCTGCTCCTCCATTTATAAGGGGGACCCCTCGGGCACATCAAAAGTTGCCTAATTCTGTAATTTTTCACCAATATGTCACTGGCCATCTCAAACAACTCACATCTTTATCAGTGAAGCTGAATGCTCCACATCTCTACCTTCATGGTGCCCATCTACATTAAGATCCAAAATTCTGAGATTAAAGTCAGAATTCTGAGAAAGAAGTCAGAATTATGAGATTAAAGTCAGAATTCTGAGAAAAAAAGTCAGAATTCTGAGAAAAAAGTCAGAATTCTGACTTTTTTCCTGTATTAAACTGAAATAAAATTTAAAAATCACTTAACTTTTTTCAGTGGCCCTAATCCTCTTCCGTAGTCTTGGGCTGATCACTCATCCAATATTTAACTGCTAACTTTCTCTAGACGTTTGCCACGCTAGCCAAAATGTTATATTTTTTTATATATCTCATTTCAGTACAATGCCACCACCAACTAAAAGGCTTAAACAGCAGTAGGACTTACTCAGATTTTTAAAAAAGAGAAACGTCAGTGTGAGTAACAGTCACCTAACACAACTTGTGTTGAAATTAGCCCGGTCTGGGATTTTTTATTTTTTGTGTGGTTTTGATTCGCCGAAATGGACAGATGTTATACCTGCCGCGCTCCTGATCGTTAGTTAAAACCACAGGGAGAATTTATTTTAATTCTTAGCAGCGAACTGCTGCACAACCACTAATTAACCAACTAATTAACTTCTGCACCTTTATTTCCTCAAATAAACTGCTGGCTCCTCTTTTTAGACTATAAACAGATTAACACAACATTGACAACTCTGTAGTTTTCTCTGTTCTGTACTGCAAATTGGAATTAAAGACGCCATTTCTACCAAAGGTCGGGACAGACTGGCGCACCAGCACCTCCTGACCCCACTAAGGGACAGGGTGTACAGAAAATGGAAGGATAGATGGATTTCTACCAAAGATTTAGAATGCGTTTTTGAACCAGATGCTTCAAAGCGCCCTGTCCATAATTCTTCACCACACTGTCAGCTCCCTCTGTCAGTCAATCTATATAAATTCATTTTTGACCATTATTGCAAGTTTGACAAAATAAAACATATCAAACTTTGCACTTCTGTGGCCTACTGAATTGTTTTTAATCAAACTGAAATATTTGATTTTCTAGTGCGTATGCGGACACTAAATATGCCAAGGGCTGAAGCCCTTGAAAGACATCTCCCTTTGCTTAATAAAAGACTCCAGTCATTTTGTTTGGTGATATGCTCACATCTTATGAACAAATGCATTATGTAAATTTTAAATGCATTATTTTTGCAAGACACATTTATAAAGGAATAAAGTAAAAGATTAAATAGCCTTTTTTTAAAGTAGCGTACTTAAGACATGTTTCTGTTGAATATTTACGAATCTCAGATTTCCGACATGTGTCCCCCCCAATAGTAAACATATTCCTACGCCCTTGGCTGTACAGATTTCTTTCCTTTAGACCACTCAACGCCTTCTACTTCAGATAATGCATCTTCTCTCACGGACACCTTGTCCTTATCATCAAGCGACAGCGACCTAAGAGAAAAGAGCATTTCTAGACTGAACAAAGAAGGAAGCCCATCTGTGGAGAAAGCTCCCCTGTCAGAGACCGCAAAAGAGGTAACATTTTAAGGAAACAGTCATGTGTTGTCTGTAAACATACCTCATTTCTGTGGCACAGACACAGGCAAAGTTTCTATCCATACTAATTCTCCCCAACAGTATGATCAAGCATTTGTTTCTCACCTACAAATGGAGCAGGAAAACCACTCAAATGTATCGTGTGATGCATGACACTTACATGCTTAATTCTGTTTAATAATGATGATAATTACTTTTGTGTGTTTTGTGTAAGCAGATGGTAAAAAATGCCTTGCTTCGAAAATCTGGAGGAGAGGACATTCTTGAAGAGTATAAATCCGAAAACACGCTGAGGCAGCGCACAAGGAGGCAGCTTGTCAACATACTGGCAAGTGATATGACTGAGAGACATGGGTAAGACCTAGCGATTGAACTTTGAGATGGGTTTAGATTTGTGAAAAAAATATTCTCCTGCCTGTCAGAACTAAGTTAATTTCTTGTCTTGTCGCTACAGCCGGATTCCCTCCCGTCAACAGAAGGAGAAGTATGCGCTGGGAATCATTTCACTTTTTCCTGCACTTAAGGATCCCTTCTCACCAAAAGGATATGTAAGTTTTGCATTGATTTTTAGGAGTCAGTAGAAAAAAATACGTTGGAAGGTGGCTAATATGACAGCTAGGATGGTTATTATTGCATATATTTCATATTTCGTATTTTAGTCGTAGCTATAATAGCCTGACTTATATAGGTGATTTTTACTTTTGTTTCCATTTGCTGTGCCAGATGTAACACTATTTTGATGTTCTTTCATTTGTTGTAGGAGCATTTTTATGATGCACAGAAAGGTACTGGATATTTGGCGTGGCGTCTGCAAACTATGAGCAGGACTACAGCGAAGAGGCCAGCAAAGGAGCCATCATTGCCTTTAGCCCAAGGACCAAAACGGAGAAGACAAGTGACAACACTGCCCGAGCAGCTTGATGGTGACGACTGCAGAGAAGCCATTTCGTTTCTTACTCACACCCCTGAAGAAGCAAGTGTGCTGGAGAAAATGAAGATGACGTTTCAATATCGTCAGGACTTGGTGCATGACCCAGAAAGAAGCGCGGATGTCTTTAAAACATTCCCACGTTTCCTGGATGTCAAAGGACTTGTGAGTAGAACATTACTTTCCTTATAATACAGCCCCTTTCAGAATTCTTGGAGCAGCCTGACAAATGATCTCGTTTGTGTTGTCCACCAAAGACATTTAGAATTAAAAGTTCAAATTGTCAGAGTTTTAACCCTGGTTCAATGTTGTCATATATGTGATTAACAGGTAAATCAAGACTTCAACCTGCTGTTTGGTGCTGAAACAAGTTCCAAGTTGTTGAACAAGTGGGACACAACATTCAAGCCGAAGATCATCAAGGAGGCCACTCAGCTGACTCAATCAACTGATCTGTGTCGTCTGTTAAAAGCGGCTGAGAGGCACCCAGAGAGTGATGGTATGCTGGCACACAGTGTTTTACAGTATAAATCAGGGGTGGGGAACCTTTTTCATTCGGGGGGCCACTTAAATTAATCCCAGGGCAGTAAAAGTCTTCAGAGGGCTGTACTATGAACACAAACCATGATTTTCCCCTGCATTTTAGGTCTGTTTTGAAGGAAGCCACATTTTAAACAGACCTTCTCTAAGTCCCCAGAATATAACTTCACTGTATTGCAAATGTATTTTCTGAGATTCTCCAAATATGTCATATTTTATTTGAAGCTGCACAACATTACAATATCAGGGGCCGGATAAAGGTTCCCCACTCCATACTGTAAATTATACCAGTTTAACCCATTGATGCTGGATGCTGCGTAGAGCAACGTTGACCCAGATGCCTTAAAGGTGCACTGTGTAATATTTTTAGTAGTTCATTTCCATAATTCTGCCCATTCACATGTGTTACCTTTTTAGCAAATACTTACCACCACATTACATTGACTGGGAAAATTGCAATTTTCATACATGGAAGGTCCCTGATGCAAGATGAGGGTCTTGGCTTTTAAAAGCGTCGCATTTCATGTTTTTATGTGCTTCGGAGGCTGAGTAAGTAAGGTTTTTATAGGCTGAGGACCCCCCCCACACACACACACACACACACAACTTTTGCGGCGCCCGCTTCTGCGGGGGCTGCGCCTGGTGTGGGGGGTGCAGCACCCTCTACGGAGACTGTAGTGGCGGATTGTAACGTTGTACAAGAAGTAATTGAACCGAGTCAAGTGGAGAAACAGCAGGTGTCTGAAACTACAGAGAGCTTAAATGAGCAACAGTCAGCAGGAATTGCTGAGGACAGAGCTAGCAGCAGTGTAACGGGACAGAGTGACGTCTGCAGTCAGATTTCATGTGAAGGAGATGAAATGGAATATGAGTCTGAGTCAGACACAGCTTCTATTCCTGAGGGTGTAAACCGAAGGCGTGATCTATACTCTCTAGAGGAAATAAATGAGTTTCTGGATGCAACCTTTAATAAATCAGTTAAAGTGAGCGATTACTTTGAGGACACAGATAAGTTTATCAAATCGGTCAGCACTTTAAAGAGACAGGTTGGCAATGACCTCCTGGATGAAAAGAGGCGTTATCGTCTCAACAAACATCTGGCAATACTGAGGAAAGCTAAGAAAGGAAAAGTTGGTAAGAAAGTCAAGAAATAGGGGAAAAAAAATGCATCATCACATGGTGGCCTCTTCTTTCTACTGGTTTCTACTGGTTTCAGCCTGTATGTTCCTTCTTTTCCTTAATATCTCTATGCAGAGCCTAAAAATAGGATCTTTAAACATTAATGGAGGGAGGGACAAACATAAGAGAGCTTTAATTTCTGAGGTGGCATCTCAAAAAAACATTGATGTGTTATTTCTACAGGAAACACACACTATTGAAACAGATGACACAGATTGGGCCTTAGCATGGGGTGGATGGTGTTTCCTGAGCCACGGCTCTAATCTGAGTGCAGGTGTAGCTATCCTTTTTTCAAATCGTATTGTTCTGTCAAATGTAGTAGTTTCTGATATAGAGCAGGGTCGGATGCAAATAGTACAAGCAACAATCAGAGAGACACCTTTTGTGTTTGTTAATGTATATGTTTCCACCTATGCTGGTAACCGCATTGATTTTTTTCATAAGCTTAATGACACATTAAAACAGTTTAATAGTAGTTCAGTAGTAGTGGTAGGAGGAGACTGGAATTGTACCACAAATGATTCGGTTGATAGGAATGGAAGAGAGCCTAATTTATCATCAGCTTCTCTTTTATCAAAAATTATTCAAGAAAATGATCTTGTAGATGTCTGGAGGAAACTCCACCCAAATAGTAGACAGTATACGTGGGTGAAAGTCACTGAGGGCAGGGTTAGTGCAGCCAGACTGGACAGATTCTATGTCAACCAAACATACAACAATAGGTTGAGTGCAGCCATGATATCACCTGTTGGTTTTTCGGATCATCATTTACTAACTGTTCATTTTTCTTTAATGGTGCATCCCCAAAGATCTCCTTTTTGGCATTTTAACATCAAATTGATTTATGACAAAACTTTTTGTCAGTATTTTTCTGATTTCTGGGAACAGTGGAGAAGCAAAAAATCTAGTTTTGAAAACATAGGTCAATGGTGGGAGGTGGGGAAAACTCAAATTAGAATATTTTGTCAGCAGTACTCATCACACACAGAAGCAATAGAAAGGGATCACCTTGAATTATTGGAGAAGGAGATTCTTTTATTGGAAGACGGCATAATTAATGGGTTGGATAAAAATAATGATAATAATCCAACTTGGGATACGAAGAGGACATCTTTGAGTAGGTTTTTATATGAAAAAGCTAAAGGTGCTCTAATTAAATCAAGAGTCCTGTCTATTAAAGACATAGATGCGCCCACTCGTTACTTTTTTAAGTTGGAAAGGAAAGTCAGGCAACAGAACCAGATGATACACCTCAAGAACCCTAATGGAACGGTGACTGCTGACCCATCAGAGATGAGGAAGTTGGCTATAGACTTTTACAGAAGCCTGTTCAGTGCTGATGACTGTGACTCTGACTGTGTGGAGGAGATCCTGGAGGGACTCCCTCGGCTGGAGGAAGCATCTTCAGCCTTACTGGAGTCTGTTATTCATTTCGATGAACTGTCTGCAGCGGTGAACCAGCTCAGCTGTGGTCGGTCTCCGGGCATCGATGGACTTCCTGCAGAATTCTATAAGACTTTCTGGAATTTAATTGGAAAGGACTTCATGGAGGTTTTCCAGGGATGTTTGGACTCTGGGACACTACCAAGGAGCTGTAGGAGGGCAGTCCTGACATTGCTGCCGAAGAAAGGAGATCTGGGTCTCCTACAGAACTGGCGGCCTGTCTCACTTTTGTGCACGGACTATAAAATTCTGGCTAAAGTCTTATCGAATAGACTTAAAGAATGTATGGACATGATTGTACATGCCAGCCAAACATACTGTGTCCCTGACAGGACTATAATGGATAATTTGTTTTTGATTAGAGATATTATTGATTTATCTAAATTTCAGGAGTTTGATATAGGTTTGTTTTCTTTAGATCAAGAAAAAGCCTTTGATCGAGTTGATCATAATTATTTGTTTAAAACATTGAAAGCATTCGGGTTTGGTAAAACCTTTATTTCATGGATTGAGTTAATATATTCAGGAGCCACTGTATTGTTAAAGGTAGGAGGGGGTCTTAGCAGACCAGTATCTGTTCAGAGAGGAATCAGGCAGGGATGTCCTCTATCTGGGATGCTGTACGCTTTAGCTATTGAGCCTCTTTTGCATAAGCTTAGGCAGAGTCTGTCAGGGTTAAACTTGGTAGACAACATAAGCAAATCAGTCAGGTTGTCAGCATATGCTGATGACATCACAGTTTTTATAACATGTCAAAACGATATTAAGATTCTGGAACAAGGATTAAAACTATATGAACAAGCTTCTTCTGCTAAGGTCAATTGGTCAAAGTGTGAGGGACTTCTACTGGGAGAGTGGAGCAATAAAGAGCAGCCAACCTTACCAGCAGGGCTGCAGTGGGGCACAGAGGGAATGAAAGTCTTAGGTGTGTTTCTGGGAAATGAACATTTTCAGTCCAAAAACTGGGAGGGTCTAGTTGAGAAAATAAGCGCCCGATTGTCTAGATGGAAATGGGTCCTGCCCCAGTTGTCCTACAGGGGGAGGACTTTGGTCGCCAACTGTCTGGCTGCATCTATGCTCTGGCACCGTGCCATGGTCGTAGTTCCTCCAGACAAAGTCATTAAAGAAATACAGAAGAAACTGGTGGATTTTTTTTGGAATGGATATCATTGGATTAAATCTGCAGTACTGTTTTTACCTGTGTCTGAAGGAGGTCAGGGACTGATTGACCTGAGGAGTCGCATAACTGCGTTTCGGCTTCAGACGGCACAGCGTTTTCTTTACAGGACACAGCAGCCCTGGACTGAAACGGCTTCCTTGTTGATGCGTAGAGTGAAGAACCTGGCTTATGATAAGCATTTTTTTCTCTTGGAGCTGGACGGTATGGAGGTAACACAGACTTCCAGTTTTTACCAGTCGGTTCTACATGACTGGAGAACAGTTTTAAAAAGTGAGAGAGATTTCTCTCAGTTATATGGGTCGGTGGAGGAGGAACCTTTGTTTTATAACCTGGCCATTCAGAGCAAGATTCTGGGCTCTGACAGCGTTCGGAGGATCCTTACAGCTGCTGGGCTGACGAAGCTGGGAGGACTGAGGTCAGCGGGTCAGTGGAAAAGTGCTGCCAGACTGTGTCAAGATGTTGGAAGTAAGTCTTTGCGCCTCATGGACAAACTGGTGGAGGAGGTGATGAATGGACTTCCTGGTTCTTTCAGGAGAGCATTAGAGGCAGAACACCATACTGAAGGATTTCCTGAGCTGTCCATCTGTGCTGCAGTGGTGGAGCAGGAGGAAGCGCATGGATTTCTGTGGTCCTTCAAAACACCTGAGTTGGGGAACTTCTCTGAGGCATCAAAAAAGAGTTTGTAGGCTGTGTCTGTGAAGGTCCTGAACAGAGCGATGTTGTCCGGGGTCAGAGAGTCGAGGTGGGCTGATGTGTTGGCGCCAGGTTCATCTCCCAGGGGTAGCTGGAGGTCCCTGTACAAAGCTCCCATAGAGAAACGCAGTGCGGATCTCCAGTGGAGGGTAGTACACGGGGCCGTGGCCACGAACAGACATGTGGCGCGTATTGATCACAGATCAGGGAGTCAGTGTGCCTTTTGTCAGGCTGAGGAAACGCTACAGCATCTCTGGCTCGGATGTTCCAGACTGGTTCCTCTCTTCTCATTGCTAAAGCAGTGGGTGGGCAGATTAGGATTCAGTTTTAATAATGAACTGTTTATTTTTGGTCCCAGATACTCAGTAGCACAACGGCGTAATATTTGTCTGGTTAATTTTTTGTTTGGTCAGGCAAAGATGAGCATTTGGCTCAGCAGGAGAAATAAAATGAAGGAGAAAGGTTCTGTAGATGTTGACCTGATGTTCAGAGGGCTGGTAGCTGCACGTATTAGGACAGAGTTTGCCTTTTATAAGATGGTGTCAGACTTGAAAGAGTTCATCTGTATTTGGGGAAGTAGAGATATTTTATGTCGTGTAATTGATGAATTGCTTACTCTCAGTTTTTGAGGGTTTTTTTGTTTGGATTTCGGGCTGTTTGTATGACTGTATATATATAACTCACTTGTGAGTTTTTTGTAATGACATATTGGACCAATAAAAGGAGTTCATGGTCTCTCTCTCTCTCTCTCTCTCTCTCTCTCTCTCTCTCTCTCTCTCTCTGATGGATGGATGATGAATGGATGAGAGGGAGAGGAAGGGAGAGCGATAGGGGGAGAGAGAGGGAGAGGGAGGAGAGAGAGAGAGAGAGAGAGAGAGAGAGAGACAGAGATTTGAGATTTTAACAACTCATTTATTATCAATAAATAATCCACATAGTATCACAAACTATGTAACAGAAAAAACAACAACAACAAACACCAAAGAATATATTACATTAACACTTTTCCAAAAATTAGTTCTACTCCTACCACACTACAAATTACTTTCCCATAACTCCAGATGTGACAGAAAGTATCTAAATCTGAAACTGATGTGTAAAAATTAAATTCAAGTATTAGCCTAGACTTCACCAAGCTAATAAACAAAGAAACCAAGTCAATATTCAAATCTTCCACCACCTTCCTCTTTCTACTTATGTACACAGCCATTTTTGCCTGTCCTAACAAGAAATTAATCAGTTCACATTTGCTCTTTTTTTGGCATGTGAATCTAAAACCACAAATAAATCCATGTTTAGTGAACATTTCACCATATCTGTTGAAAATAGTTCTCGAAAGCACAAAAAGAGCCGACAGACGAACACAGTCAGAAAAACAATGAAACACTGTTTCTCTCTGTTCACAAAATGGACATTTATCTTCTACAGCCCAAAGAAACCATCTTTTTGGGTGAAACTAGTTGTCCATAGCGGGACAGCTCTTTAGCAAGGAGATCATTTTTAATAATCGGAGGTACATTTGAAATAATAATCTTTTTAGCTGGAGCAGTGGCGGCTGGTGAAAAATATTTTTGGTGGGGCTGATATAGCCTAGTGTATGTCTCCAACTAATGCGGAATAAGAATTCAAATAAACAATTGGAAATGAAATACAATTTACAGTAATGATTTAATTTACTATATAATAACAGTAACAGTGATGATTTTGGTCACTGTGACGGGGTTCTTTGGCCTCCAAGAATCCAGGCTCAGTCGGGTTACCGGTGTTGGTGATTTATTGTGCTCAAAAACTCAAAACAGGGTGCAAAAGAAACTAAACATATACAAGATACTCTGAGCCTCAGCCTCCCTCCAGTTACCAGCAATGTAACAAAGAAACAGAAAACAGAAATGGCCGCTCTTCTTCCCACAGCCCTCATTAAACAGTTTAAGCCCCTCACCTCAGGCTCTCTTATTTCTGATTTCTTCTCATAAATCAGTTTTTTTCCATATATTACCTCCACAAACAATTGATATACAAAAACAAATAATTTTTACAACTTAATTCCTTTTCACAGATTCATTGACTTATTCAATTACATCAAACTGGGTTTGAACCCAGCAAAGACGCCGCCAGACTGAAGATGACAAGTTCCCGTAGCATGAACACGTACAGACACACACACACAAACACACGGCTAACCCCACTGAAATATTAAGTGTGCACCCTCAATACGCCAGCAGGTAACCAGGAACAGCTTGTGTGTTTTAAGTTAATGGAGCTACTGGGCTCAGCGCGAGTGTATTGGTCCTCACAAGCACAGTATAACAGGAATGTGTGTGTGGCACGCAAACTTAAAGGGCAGTATTTTCCGAGCCCCAAGACCATAAAATTCTGAGACGCTGATTGGCCATTAAATTATTAAATTCACCTAGCAATAATACATGTTTGGCAGATTCTCTGCACTTGTGGGGCAGTCTAATCACAGCCCCAAGACAGAGACGGTAGGAGTCTGTCTGTGGAAATCTACAAATGAATGACAGTAGATAGGGAAATGTAGTTTATATAATTTGTTTTGCTTATAGGTACAAACTCTAGAGAGTAAAACTGACATTTATGAGTTAATTTCTAAAAATATATTTTACGTTTCTCTCTTCTTATCAGGGAGGGCGGTGCCCCAGCGCCCCCAATGGGACGGCCGCCACTGAGCTGGAGTAACCAGCGGGAGAACCGGCGTGAAGGTGTCATGAATGACCACGCCCCTTTCAACCAAATCATTCACTTTAGATGTTTCATCAAGAAAAATCACATCATCGCTCCACTCATACGGGAAGCAGATTTCACACTGTAACAACCCACCACTCCTCCAGCGGCTAAGGCTGCCTCCTCCACTGAACAATTCACTGTCGGTATGAGTTAAACTCTGCACCGGCCTCCACCACGGGCATGATGCCAAAATGCCAAACCGAGCCGGTAGCAAAAGCTACCAGATCAGTAAGGAACAACCAAAAATCAACTTAAGAATAGAAAAAAAAAGTATGTAGAAGAAGGTGCT
>JAGKQL010000777.1:0-24978 GCA_018398635.1 Cyprinodon brontotheroides
TGAACAGTTTAGATTTAAGTATATATATGTACTTCAAAATGGCCTAGTCAAAGTTCTGACAAAAAAACAGTTATTAGTTTGTTGCAACGTTTGAAAATAGATTTTGAGAGATGGCCTCTGTCAGATGTATGCCCTGCTTTGTGGGTTTTTATTTGTTGATCTGCCTCACAAAGTTACGCAACAGCTGGTCATGTACACATAGACATTATATACGTAGACGCCTCATTGGACGCTGGCCGAGGTGCCTTGAGGGAGGCCATCTTGGATCAGACCACAGTTCAGTCAACAGCTGTCAGAATGAATAGGAGGCTCCTTTAATCTCATTATAATCACATGAAAGACGAGCCAGAGATAATATTACAATAATCTCTTACATGTCACAAACCTTTAAAAGACAAAAAAACTCATTCTAAAATTACCTTTAAACTGAACTCAAACTGGATGAAATTTATGCAAAGTTATATTCTATATTCCTGTTAACACTGAAATTGTGAAAAAAAAAAATTTCAGGGCACTGTATGACCTGCAGTTCTTTTCCACAATAAAAGGACCTTGCTCAGTGCTTAGCAGAAACCGTCCTGCGCTCACATGGTGTGAGGCGATGCTGAGTGTTTCTGAACTCAAAAACCTGAATCTGTTGTTTTGCTTAACCTCATCAGAACAACGTCACTCTGATCTGAATAGAGACATGTTTTAGGACACCAGTTCTCTAATGTTTTGCCATTTTTCCATCTTTCTAGAGGCAGACAAAGACCCAAGATGACAAAATAAAGTCAAACCCAGTTTTATGGTGTTTCCCTTGTTAGTTAAAGTCAGCAGATATGTTGGTGGAGGCTCAGTTATGACCTATACTGTAAAAAATGAGCTTTTACTATCAGGCAGACACAACTAGAGCCATAAGATCCAGTTATAAAAGCATATCTTTTCATGGCTGATAGGTAATGAGCATGTGAGCAGTGTCGAAAACACAGGTATCTGTATTATGTAAATGTCATTATCCTCTCATCAGGAGATGTGCAGATAAAGACTTTTATAAAGTGAGTTTTATGCAGTCAAAGTATTTCACCTCATGTGTTCTTTGTTTTGTTTTTTATGGTGTGCTGGAAGTCATCATGTTGACAGAGTAAGTCCACTTTCTTGTTTTCTGCATTCATTTTAATATTTTAAACTTCAGTGGTTCAGGCTTTGTTTAAAATATGTTGATTGATTTGGGTTATATTAATGAAGTTCTGTGCCAGAGAATCCAATAATCAGAGAAAGCAGACAACAGACCAGGAGACTATTTGCTCTCTGTTGTTGTATTTGTCTCTAAAGAAATGTTTTGGTTGGGTTTGCACAAACACTGCAGCGTTAAGGCCATATAAACAAGGCCTCTGGTACAGAGGTAATTGCCCCAATTAAAAGTCAGGTTGTGCAATTAAAAAGCAAGTATAACTGCATGCACCTTTAACTATTTGGGAAAGTGGAAAATGCCATTCATTTGAACATTGATTGATATTTTACCCTGAAAATTGGAAAAGGGAATAATTCATAATTAACAATTCTTTAAAAGGGGGTGGGATATAATAAAGAAAGATGTAGAAAGCCGCTGATATCCTGCCTGCAGCAGTTTTTATGAAAATGACTTTTTCCTATACAAGGCCAGATTAGTTAGTTCCTGAGGAGCGAAGGCAACATCTATAGACCAAGAGGGAATAAAAACCTTCACAGTAGTTTAAGCTAATTCTGTATCACTGGTTTGTCATTCCAGTGGTTCCATGGGGGATTCAATTCAATTCAGTTTATTTATTTAGCACCAATTTACAACACAGTCATCTCAAGGCACTTTACAGTTCAACCAGATCATACAGTCAGATTGACTAAAAGTTTTCTATCTAAGGAAAACCAGTTGATTGTATCGACTCATTGACTCAAAGGCAACCCCTCACACTAACCAGACTCAGTGTGAGCGGCCATCTGCCAAGGCTGACTGGGATTCAAGGAGACAGAAGCAGAGATAGAAAAATGAGCTGAGATACAAAAGGCAACTTTAAACCAAGAGAGCACATCCAGCCAGTCACAGTCAGAGAAACAGGACAACACTTAAAAACAGGCAGATCTCGAGCATCTATAAACAACGCTGTTGATGGCAGCAGCACAGCTGATATTTCTCTCCAGGATGGAGGCACAGCCAAGCAGGAACAGACCAGATGAAGCTACTATGAGAAAAAGCAGAGAAAGCAGAACATTACAGATTGAACTAATAAATTCTGCAAAATGGGAAAATAGAGATAGAATGAAGCAGAATGATTAAGAATGATTCAATTCAATTCAGTTTTACTTTATCAACCCTAAAGGGAAATGAAATGTTAGCAGAGCTGCTCCAATGTGCAGCCAGCTTAAGCAGTTCAAATCTAAAACGATAACTGACTGAAGACGTCAAAACATGTGGGTTCCCTTCTCGCCTTATATTTCACAGGGAAGGTCATCTTTGGCAAACTGACGCTTATTTTCAATTCCTGTGGAGACAATCATCAGCATTGGTTTAAATAACCAACAAATGACAATGGTTTAAAGGTTCATGAAAACGCTTTCTCATTAAACTACCTTTACAGATTGGATAGTGTGGTTATATTACCCTCGAAGCACCCTTAAGTTTTGACTACTCTAAGGATAACTATGGTGCACTGCAAAAATGATCTGGAAATAAGTCTATATTTCTTAAATTAAATGTATTTACGCTTAATTTAAGTAGGTAAATAAAATAATTTGTAAACGGAATCAGCATTTTACTCTTAAAATAAGGTAATATCACTTGAAATAAGACAATGCAATTGTTTTTTCTTATTTTAAATGTAAATTGTCGTGTTCCATTGGCAAAGTGTCTCAATTCAAGAACTAATGCACTGATTTTAAGAAAATAAATGGCTTACTTAGATCTCAATTATTCCAGTGTGTAATCTGTTTTATCTTGAAGTAAGAATATTTAAGTTCCCCTTTGAAAAAAACTCAATAATGTTTGCTGAAGTTGGATTTTCCACTGTTGAAGTTGGAGGTAAAAAAAACTCTGCAGAGCAGAATCCAACATGGCTGCCTGCATCTAGATTTCAGTGAATAAAGTAAAACTAAGACCATTTTCAACTCTTTAAACCAATGACACAGGTAGTAGGGTTGTCAAAAATACTGATACAGTAAAAAAAAGTATTGATGCTTAGACGCTGAATCTGGATACAATACTAAACTTGGTATAGTATTTCTACTAAACAGAGGTAATATCTGCATTTCTGCTATTGTCAGTTTTGGATCATTTGCACAAGAATTATGTGATTCTGTTGAGAAAGCATGTTCCAGGTTGAGACTGAGA
The DNA here is from genome assembly GCA_018398635.1 of Cyprinodon brontotheroides. Taxonomy (NCBI): domain Eukaryota; kingdom Metazoa; phylum Chordata; class Actinopteri; order Cyprinodontiformes; family Cyprinodontidae; genus Cyprinodon; species Cyprinodon brontotheroides. The sequence goes on from JAGKQL010000777.1 coordinate 3,344, forward strand.
GAGATGCTGATGAAAATATTTCTATGGCCTTAGCTATTTTTAAACCCCATGGTACAGAAAAAATATAGAGCATCAAGTATTTTCCAGGGAATTGTTGTAAAATTGTTCATTTTGAAAGTATATCTTATGTTTTTGAAATAATTAGGTAAGGGAAACACTTTCTCATCAGCTGTTCCAGAACCAGATCAAATAGCAGATATCCACCTGTCTTGGTTCCACCTCAGTTTTAATATCCATCTCTACTTCTTAAACCCGGCATTAGTTCCTCCTCTTTAGTTCAAGTTTTTCATATTTCTGACTCTGCAGGTAGGATATTTACAGCTTATCATCTTTAAACAGGGGCTTAATAATCAAATTCTGAACTTTATTGCACTTTAGGAGACTTAATTCACATAGTCACATAGCATAAAGCATGTTTCTTTTTTCTGCTAAAGGAAATTTACGTTTGATCCAAAAGAAGGAATCGATAACCCTGCCATGGTCATCACAGATAACTCAGGTATTATTAACTAAAACTGCAGCACAGCATGAAGAAGATCCACTCTTTATATCAAAGCATCTTTTCCTGTTTTTAATCAGATCCCTGCTGGACTCCCAGGCCACGCCTGTGTGCTCTCAAGAGAGAGGAGTGCCAGACGTATGGCTTCAACCTACGGATGGAGAAAGGTTGCCATGGACACGTGATTCGTAATGTGGTGTCAGGGGGCATCGCGGCGCGCAGCGGCCTGCATGATGGAGACAGACTTCTGGAGGTCAACAACTGTTACGTTGATGATGTTCCCCACACTGAGGTACCATCACTTAATCCTGAAGTCACCCTTGTTTTCATGCAAATTATAATTTCTATAATGATCTATTTGGGATTCAGGTTGCCAGGAAGATTAAGCTTAGCGGGCAGCAGTTATGCTTGCTGGTTCTGGATGGCGAAGCGTATGAGCAGGCTGTGGAAAGGGGCTCGGACCTTCGACTGTTGTCGGGAAATGTAGCTGAAGAACCATGCAAGCCGCCCAGACTGTGCCACATCACCAAGCATCCTGGCTCAGGTCTGGGTATCAGCTTTACAGCCTTGGAAGGTAACTCATCTCCTGCCTATCCCATCAGGTCCAATGTTCAAGACAAGATTAGATAGCTGTTCTGTTGAGGTAGGCACAGAGATATAAGACTGATTCCTCTGTCTCTGCATTGAAGGAGAGAAAGGTCGCTTTTCAGTGAACCTGGTGAAAGGTGGTGCGGCTGAAAAAGCAGGAGTCCGCAAGGGAGATCATCTGATTTGGATGAACGGAGTAATGGTGTCCCACCTCACACACTCTGCACTCAGTCGAATGGTTTGTACTGCTGCACTGGAAAGCTGTGCAAATACTGTTTGGCATTTCAGGACATAAATTAAATGTAAGTTTCCATTTTGTTTTAGATGAAAAAATATGGAAATAGCATCACAATCTTGGTGATAGACAGTGAAAGCGAGAGGATCTACATGAAAAAGAAGATGCCCATTTTACCAGCCATGGCTGTGTCCCACAAGCTGCCCTTCAGAGCCAGAAAGCTGCACCTGATCTCTGGGCCACAAGGATATGGGTTTCTCCTCCGACTGGAGAAGACGTCATCCGGCCACACATGTAAAAAAAGGAAAAGAGATTCAAACCAATCCTGTTCGCCTGTTTTGGTTTAGATTGTTTTTATCTTAACAGATCATTTTCTGCGTGAGGTGGAGAGTGGCAGTCCAGCAGAGAAGGCAGGTGTGCAGGATGGAGAGATCCTGCTGGAGGTCAATGGAGAGTCAGTGGACTCGCTCAGACACGATGAGATTGTGGAAAGAGTGAGATTAAGTGGAAAGCAGGTCTTCCTCACCACCATCTCTCAGTCTGGGTTAGGATTTTACAACCAGGTGGGGATCACTTTAGTCTCATCCTTCACAGGGCTTTTTTTTGTTGTTGTTATTTTTAAGCACTTCCTTGTAATCCTTTAACCTGGCCAAAAAGAAGAGTGACACATACTTGGAAAAGGTCTTTGGGTATTTCATGTGCACTGTTTATTTGCAGCTTTGTTGTTTCCAAATAGTGAAAAATGACTTCCAGGGGCGTGCTTTGGTGGCGCAGTGGTTAGCGCACACAACCCATGTAGAAAGGCCTTAGTCCTTGACACAGCCGACCCAGGTTTGAATCTGACCTGTGGTCTTTTGCCGCATATCTCTCCCCCTCTCTCAGACCCCCTTTCCTGTCAACCTACTGTCCAAAAAACTGCCACTAGTGCTGTAAAAACTCAACAACAAAAAAAAGACTTCCTATGCCTTTGATTGTAAACAACATGGAAGTTCATATTAGCTTTTTTCCTGGTCTTCGGGAAATGTACTTCAAATATCCCAGTTTCTTTACCCTGATTGTTATGTTCATGTGGCATATGAACATCTTTTAGCAATTTGGTAATCTCTGTGCTGATTTAAAAACTGTTACTCTTATAGCTATCACGCTATCTAATATTTTATTTATTGTAACCATACAGATGAAACAACTTGATAGCTTTTGTGCAAATTTCCAACAATAAATCCTTCCTAAGGATCCATCCCCCTTGTTTTTTTTTTTACCTACTTCATCCTGTTAGGTTATCTTTCAGGCAGAGGGTAAAATAAGTTTTTGTCCTGCAAAGGTCCACTGTCCAGATACATGTCAGTACAACATTGGGCCATTCCCTGTGTTAGGTGCACCCAACTGTACAGCTGATTATTTCATTCCTATTAACTAATGTTAATAGGATTGTTTACCAAACAATCAAAGCCCAAAAAGCCAACTGGCTGCTCAGAATGCAGACAAAGCCACTATCTAAACAAGCCAATTACAAAAAACTCAAGCAAAGAAACGAGCAATAAACTCACTAAAAATAAACCCTGTAACCACTGAAATAAAAATAATTAACTGACAATCACCAGAAAGATAGAGACTTGCCAACTGAGCAACCAGCTAACCAAATTCAATGATATGAACAACAACCAATAAACCAACCAACAAAACAACTAACCAACTAACTAACCGACGACCGACCAACTAATGAACCAACCAACCAACCAACCAACTAACTAACCAAGCAAGCAGGCAACTAACCAACCGAATAACCAATCAACCAGCTAACCAACCGACCGACTAACCAATCAACCAACTAACCAACCGATGACCAAACAACTAATGAACCAACCGACCAACCAACCGACCGACCAACCAACCAATCGACCAACCAACTGACCGACCGACCAACCAACCAACTAACGGACTGACAAAGCAACCAATTGACTAACCGACCAACAAACTAACTAACCAAACAACTGACCAACCGACTGACCAACCAACCAACTAACCAAGTAATGAACCAACCTGCCAAACAACTAACAAGATAAGCTGACAATCAACTGACCAACCAACAGTTAAATTAACCAACCAACCAATGAAACAATCAATGTAAAAAAATTTAAATGGCTAGACAGTATATATATTACATTTTTTTTTTATATATTTCAAATCCAATAAAATGTTGGACAAAACATGATTGTAGCTCAGAATTCAAGAACAGATTTCCTGTTGTAATTAATGATGACATAATACTGTTCGTCCTTTGTGTTGTTTTCCCCCAGCTGGGCCTGTCTCCTCTTTTGTTCTCTGACAGTGAAGCAGCTGAGATAAAACCTGAGAACATTGTTGACGTTCAGCTGTCTGCAAAGAAAAACAACGACTCATTGAGTCCGAAGCTCTGCAGAGTCGAAAGAGGTCCTCTCGGTTACGGCTTTCATCTCGGCTCTTTTGTGCAGAGACCTGGGACTTTCATCAGTGAGGTTGGACCCAAAACCAACATACACCAAAACTGCATGCGCTCACAAGCAGGATAGGATTTTAACTGTAAGAAGCCTTCACTGGCACCTTTTGTTCAGGGATGTTGACTTTTTTTTCTTCCACTGTAGGTGGCTTCTGGAGGTTCTGGGCAGAGAGCAGGACTGGTTGTGGGAGATGTTCTATTGGAGGTTAATGGCGAAAACGTGGAGGAGAAATATCTAGAAGATGTGAATACTTTAGTGAAAAATGGAGGGAAATATCTTTCCTTATTAGTTATGGATCGAGTAAGCTTTGACAAAAAGAACGAGAAAGAGAGATCAGAACCTGCTGAGATGGACAGAGAGGTGAGGGAATATTAAATCTGATAACAAATTTACTGTTATTGCTAACTATATCTTTACCATGCATTCCTTTTTTTATCTCGGCAGGATGAAGACAATTTTGAGATTTCGATTTTGTGAGGATAAACAGTTTTGAGGCCTTTTTTCAGCACCATGCACACTTTCTGGATATTATGAAAAGACCTGAAAAGGAGGATAACTAATGCAAATGTTGTCCCTCAGTTACCTCGACTAAAGGAGGGGATTTAAAGGCGATCCAAACAATAAAACCAACAACATAAGCTACAAAGGAATCAGATTTTATAAAGAATATTAAAGGGAGTGGCACCCTAGTGGTTAGGGCATAGAGCTTGGAATCCTGAGGTTGTGAGTTTGAATCCCACTCCCACAGACTGCCACTCTGGGTGCCTGAGCAAGACCCTTAATCCTTCATTGCCCCCCTGGGCGCCCCACGATGGGGATGGGTTAAATGCAGTGGTACATTTATCCAATGTGAGATCAATAAAGTTCAATTAATCAATTGAATGAAAGTACAGCATTTCTTTTCAGTGTTATAGTTTAAGGTGATATTGGATCTAATAAAACTATTTATCAGTGTTTATTTTGGCTGAAGAATTGTGTTGCTGCCTTTCTGAGGCAAAAGATGCTCAAATAGTCACCAATGTCATAAAAACAATTCTATGAGTGAGAAAATATGTGAAAATGTTTTGTTTTCTGAAACTGTAGAAAATGATAAGGTGGTGGTAAGATCAATGCATATTTCTGATGCGATTTTCAAAATGTAAATATCTTCACGTTTATTTCGCCTGATAAAATGTATGATATGAAACTGATATAGCAACTGATATCCCAATTGTAAAACCATGTAAAAGTTACAATAAAAAAATTATTTTTGTTTCCAAAGATTCAAATTTTTGTACTTTATCAGTGAATTTTAGGGGGTAACACCAATTCAACAGCTTGTTTTTCCTTTTGTTGCTACCAATACAGAGCTTACTTACCACAGCAGCAGGCCAATTAGTCAGTGGGGTTAACTCCACAGAAAAGGGACAAAAAAAAAACAAATACTTAAGTTTGTTTGTTGGGTTTGGTATACAATATATTTCTATTTATTAGCTTTTTTTGTCTTAAGTTTAAATTGTTATCACAATAACAAATTGTGATAAATGGCTGAAGGTCATAAAACTACATTCCTGTTTACACTGATGAGACCTTATTGCCATCTCCAAATACTTGTTTTGTAGAGCAGAAATCCCCTGCTGCTGGTAATACCAGGACAAGACAATGTGGAAAAATCTAAAAATGTTTAATGATTAGTCTCTTCCAAATGCTTGGATTTTAATATCCATTAGAATCAGAGTAAGTGGAAGTAGAGTAAGAAGTAGAGTAAGTAGCACTTTCTTCACAGGCTGTGTAAAGGGATGTAGCTACATACATTACCAAATTTCAGTTCATTGGTTAAGGGGCTGCTCTCCTGCATGTTAATAACTCCCACTCTGTTAAAAGCCCTGTGCTCAGTAAGGAAATTACACAATATAGCCATTAAAAAAATCCAGTGAATGTTCTCCATTGGGATGAGAAAAACAGGCCTGAGCTTCCTGCTTTTATTGTTTGTTTTTTTTGCACAACGTCCTGTTCTTAGTTCATGAAGATTTATTTTTCTTCAAGTGAGAATAAGCTGGGGCAACAAACATCAGAAGGCAAACCCTACCCACCTGCAAAGTTTGAACTACATGGATTGTTAAAAAATAAAACAAAATCTATAGCCATTCTTAGTCCAATAAGATTTGTATTTAATGTTTATCTTTTTTGATGTGCTTTTAAAATTAAATTGGAATGTGAAGCTGTTTTTTTATGTGTAAAACACGCCATTAAATAAACTATTACTGACTTTATGAACAAAAATAAACATAGCATTGAATAATTTTCACGATCTGCAAGGAAACTGTTCTTTATGTTTTTGAAAAAACAAAACAAGCAAACCTATGACAAACTGAGACTGGGCGCTGTACGATTTATTCATGCCTACAAGATGGCAGCAGAGAGATCCAGTGATTTCTGCACAGGCACTAGCGCGGTCAGCTGGTGTTAGAGGTCCTTCAGCTGGAGGTGACATTCAGTGGGCTAGCAGAAACCGGGGATAGTTTGAAGCTCAATAATGGCACAGGCTGTGCAGAAACTGGTTTCTAAAGTACCATCTCTCATTGGAGGTCTGTCATTTATCCGAATTTTGTTTTCGATTAATGCAGAATGGTATAATTTGTCCAATTTCCGTTAGCAACCCTTAAGTAGATCGATGAGGATGACGCTAGGTTAGCCTAGCCTAGCCTTCAGATGAATTAAGCCGATGCTACACAAATGTGGCTATATTTAACGTTCTTATTAGAAGTCAATATTGTTGTTTTAAGCTGGTGAGCTTATATTTACCCGTATGATTAATTCAGTTGTTAAACGTGTTAAATAGAAAACTCCTAGCCGAGCCGCTAATGCTAGCTTAGCTAGCAACTAACATGCAACAGAAAGCTTAGTAAAATATAATTTTATATTTGTGTAATAGTTTATGCACCCTGTTAGTCCTGTGTTTCAGGGTCCATCATAAGTAGACTAAGGAGGTGTAGCAGCGTGGATTCAGCTTTCTTATTTGCAGTTTTTGGTTTATTTTTAACTGTAGATTTGAATGAAGTAATTCAATTAAATATTTTTTGGCGACATTGACTATATTTGCATCTCTCTACAGCCGCTGTCACCTACTCCAAACCTCGGCTTTCTACCTTCTGGTATTATGCTCGCGTTGAGCTGGTTCCTCCAACCCCAGCTGAGATCCCCAAAGCCATCGAGGGGGCCTCAAACCTCATCAAGGCTTTCCAGACGGGCCGCCTCGGTCAGACCACTGTGAAGGTGTGTGACAAACACAACAGCAAACAGAAATTTCCCCCATTTTAGGACTGGAGCCCCACATCTTCTGTTTCCCACAGACATACTTGCATGTTATAACCTGTAGGCTATTCATTCCTCTCCTTTCGAAGCATTTCCTATTGTTCTAGATTGGACTCATTTTGATGAGACATGACATTCGGGTGCTTTTGATTGGTTGGAAAGAAAACCTGCAGCCACACAGCTCCCTTCTGGGAACCAGGGGTAACAGTAATAGCTGTCAAATGGACTGAAGACCATGTGTAACTCTGAGGAGAAATTCAGGGTAATTTAGAGATCCAAATAAACAAAAAAAAAAAAACAACAATATAAAAGTAGTTACGGTACTTCCATTGAGATTACATAGAATAAATTATTGTTTGGCAGTTAAATTAATAATTTGCTGGTGAAGATTAAGTCGTAGGTCGCAGTTATTCAAAAAGGTAAAAAAAAAAAAAATGTTAAGAAATAAAGCTTGAGGTCGATGCTTTACATAGCGGGGTGCTAACCTTTTTAAACCAGATACTTTTTTGGTTGGGATATGGCATTTGTAAGATCTACCAGCCAAACAAGGGATGGCAGTATTTTTTATTTGCTGGGTGGAGAATAAACAGTAAGTCAACAAATGGGGAAATGATCCAGTGTGGTCAAAGAAACTGGGTTTGCGAAACAGAACTTAACACCTGAAATCTCTCGCATATACAGAGACACTCACCCGCACCATCACTCATAAGAGAGCATGAAAAGAGCAGTCAAGATCTCCCACCAATTGATACACACACACACACGCACACACAGTCCAGTAGAGAAAACAAAAAACCGTTAGAACTGTAAATTTACAGTCATATATATATATATATATATGTATATAATTATAAAATTTTTTAACTACTTTTCAAGGCTGTGCTTTAAAAAAGATGAATTGTCCAGACAGCTGTTTCCAAACTACATTTCTTTTTGTTTTACACACTTGTGTAAACAAAGTGACAAATAAAAATCTGTCTAAGTCTAAGACTTCCAAAGCAGGAAGAAGGAGAAGGGAAGTCCACTATTTCAGAATGATAAACTTCACTGGGCATTGGCATTGGTAGAGAAACTGGCAGATGGATTAAAATTCAACGGGAAAACAGATAAAAATAGGAAAACACTAAGTACAAACTATGTGGATGTGAAGAGTAAAATACAGCAGAAAGGGTTGTTGACTGTTTCTTTAATTTCGGGCAAAAGTTCCTGTGATGTTATGAGCCGTAAAGCTCTTGAACTCCAATACCCAGCATGCAATGGAGGCTAGAGCGAGAGTTCTGAATGTACATTGCTACTGAAAGGTTCTGTGGAAGTTTGGAAATAAATATACAGACCAAGTTTACACACCTCGTCTGTTCTATGTAGAATCGAAGAACAACACTGTCCCAAAAATCTTTTGAAGAATCTGCCAAGGCTCAGCCGCCTGACGTGAGCCGTGCGGCAGCGAATCTGGGGCGGGGCCACGCACCGCCGCCGAAGGCACAGGCGCGCGGAATAAAAGCCTCCCGAAACTCCTGGCAAGCCTGAACAGAACAAGCGATCTTCATCCCGCAACATCCAGCGGCGTAACTTCATATTTAAAATATTGCCGCTGGCTGTGCTGGATATTGATGCAGCGAGTTGATCAAAAATCCGGGAAAGTTTCGAACAGCGAACAGAGCAACAGATCAGCAGTGCGCCAAGAAGCCATGGAAATGCGGAGCCCCATCAGTTGCGGGATAGATGTCATTATCTCTCCAGATTCCTCGGCCTTTAGAGTCCCTGGTAACCTAGCAACCCGTGGCAAACCATGCCCAGCAATCACTATGCATAAAAAAACCTGCATCCTTTTTACTTTTCATTTTATTATGAAAATAGACGTTGGCCTCTCGTGATCAATGATTTGATTAGTGTTTTTTGAAACATTATTTTTTTTTTTGTCATAGCCATAAATAGGTCTACATTGTAAAACTTCTTACAATCGACTGGTTGGGCACCCCTGCTTTATAGAGTGGATCAAAAGTGGTATTTTCACAGAAAAAATGCAAAATATCCAAATCCAGCATTTTTAAAAAGACAGTTGATTTCTTTGTGATACTGAAACAGAACAACTGTAATTCTCCCAGCCGCTTGTTAATTGCAAGTAGAAGTCTAAAGAAACACATTTTTGAATCAGTTTCTGTCTTTAAAAACATAAATAAAATAATTACATAAAATAAATAAATAAATATGTAGAATAAATAAATAAAAATAGAAAAAAAAAAACAGGCGGTGGACTCGGCTCAGAAATGATTCTAAACTTGAGCACAGGCGGTCATCTCATCAGTGTGATGCCTTCACATGTTGAGAAATTATTCGATATTTAGTTTAGGGCTGGTTGGTCATGGATCACTGCTGGTTAATTATCATTGTCCCATCTCTGATCAATACAGCAAAACCTTTCCAGCTGGGGGTTGAGATTATATTTTTAGCACCCTTGATTAAGCAGTTGGATTGGGTCTATAAATCAAGCCTATGAAACACACACAGCCATAATTGATGGTTTCCAGATTTAGTAAATGCAGACGTAAAAAATTGTTGAATCGAATGTTTATTCAATAGGTTTTTATGCTTTTTCAGCCTAGTTATCATGAGTCAAACCAGTGGTTTTAGTTTAGTTTCTTTTAATTTTGAATGAGATGTATGCTGCTTTTTCTCCGAAATGGCTAAATAAGTTGTCCTCTTAAGATTAACATTGTTTGTTATAAAAAAAGATTTAGAATAATCACTCTCTACTATGATTGTATTGTAAAAGTATGTTTTTACAGCGTTTGTTGGATACTATATGGTTATTGGTCCTGTTTATTTATTAGATTATTAATATTCCCCTGCCAGAACAGATGACTAAAGCTGTTTGATTCCCCTTTCACACTGGCCAGAAAAAAAGTTTAAACCTGAGAACGATATGCTGTTAGTCGCAGTGGGAGCAGCTCACTGACACGTTTCTCCCCTGGTCAAACCACTCGATACTCGAACACAGTTAAAATCTCCTCGGCTCTGATCGGCATGCCAGACCCGCTAATTTACTTGATAGCATTGAACGCAGCGTACAGACTCCACCACACAGCGCGAGTCGCTTCTGATCTAACAAGCTGAAACAACATGGAGCAGCTCTGGTGAGAGGGGTTCGGACAGATAATAGAGCGAAACAATAAAGGGCGCTGACTTACATTCTGGCCCCCGTTCATGTTGATCTCCATTATTTACTTCCCAGGTCAATTCTCACCCAGCTTGATGCCGGTGTTCTGTCAGAACAGCATACCCATCGTCAATACTCATGCGCAAATCGTCCGATTTCCATGTGTGTATGCTAGTCCCCTTTATCCCTTTAGTTTTGCATAAAAGATACTTTAAACGACCTCGACAGGCATGTATCCCTTTAGTCATGTACAAAAAAACAAAACAAATTAGGGTCAGATCACCATACAAATCAAAAATCACCAAAAAGTAATTCATTATTTTCTTTTGTAAATGAATAAAGGAATACACGCCCCTTGAGGTAGTTTAAAGTGTATTTTTCATACAAAACTAAAGGGATAAACAGGTATTGAAAGGGTATGCTGATCTGACCGAACACTGTCATCAGACACCCAGCAGTGGGGGACAGCGGCCACGCAGCTTTCCAGCAGGGTGTCAGACTCGGCTTTTTGATCCAATGGGAAAAGAGTCAAAAGCCGATTGTTAGCAGGTTAACCCAGTTTTGAAGAACCCGGGTTTTCAGTTGGAAAGCGGCTAAATTAAAGTTGTGTGAACCGAAAATGAAAACCATCTCAATATTGAGACAGTTACATGTATTCTCCAAAAATGAAAAAGCTGTACATGTAAAAAAGGTTAACAAGTGACAATGTTCCCAAGAAAGGGTGAGTTTTTGTTTTTTGTTTAATGCTTAATGCCAAGTCAAACCCTTCCTAAAACCATGATGGCTGTGTTGCTCATTGAATGTTTTTTTTTCAGGATGCTCTGAGGAACGGGCTGGTGGCCACTGAAGTCCTGATGTGGTTCTACATCGGAGAGTGCATCGGCAAAGGCAGCCTTATTGGCTACAATGTCTGATTTATTTGGACTGGTGTTTTTTTGTTGTTGAGCGTTCTATGCTCTACCTTCTGTAAGATGTTGGGAACCAATAAACAAATATCTATTGTTTGAGTCTGACTTTTTACCTTATGTGTTATAGAAATGCTTAGATGTTTCCTGCAGGCTAATTGGTTCACGGCAACGCAAAAAATCAGACTTTGCAAAAAATCTGAATTGAGCATCAAGGCCTGCTGTGTGAACGTAGCCAAAGAAAGCTAAAGAAAAGCGTATGAAATGTCAGATGTAGATGGTGTGTTCGGGACTTCTGAATATATGATTTTATGGACTTATGCCCAAGTTAATTTCAAAGTTTACTGGCAAACTGCCTTTAAAGAAATGTCATGTTGGTAATATTTGGGTCTAATGCTCACGGATATTTTAGAGGAGAACCCAGCAGATAAACTGTCAGCTGCTGTGAAGGGTTGATTTAGGCTTGCTTTACGCTCAGTGAGTTTTGTAAACCAGAGTGCACGTGTCAAAAGTAGAACCATGATTGCTAAAGTTGAGTATTAGCCCCACACAGGGTCATGGAACACAACGCAACCAAAAGAAAAAGGCAGAAAATTGAAATGTTACAATGGCCTAGTTAAAGTTCTGATCTTGTTTTAAATGGACTGGATCCAATGCTCGTTAAACGCACACCAAACCTTGACGTAGTGAGGTAATGAAGTTAGTTATTACTCCTTAGACAAGTTTGGATTGAAGCTGTTAATGGTTTTTCAAACCCAGTTTGTCCACATATTTTCATTTTTTACCTCACCTTTACTGTATGAATAATGAAGGAATGTTAATATATAAAACACAAAAAAAGAACAGCTCATTGCATCACTTCCTGAAAAATCCCACTGTTGGAATATATCACTCTTCTGGTGGCAGGAACTAAGACGAATTTAAGTTATCTAAGTGTCAATAATGAAAAGTGGGGGTGGGCAGTAACTTGTTTAATACAGTAACTTAAAACACTTTTAGGAGAAATTTAAGGGCAGCAACAGACTATTATTTAGCTAATTAGTCAATTATTTTCAATAGTCAATAGCAAATGATTAGGGATTTTTTTCAAATTCAAACCATGTGATCCAAAAACTATTGGGAGTTTTGGATAGAGCATTTTGAATGATGGAAACATTTTTTTATCTTTAGTGCAAAATATATGTTTTATTAAAATTGTGGTTAAAAGGACTGCTATAAGTGATTTCTCTAAGCAAGTTTTCTTTATACTTTCATTTATTCGAGCTACTAAATTAGTTGATTTCTTCAATAATTGATTAATTGTTTCAGCCCTAGTTACAACATTGTACCTCTTTTACTTTTGAGTAAAATATCAAAAACATCACTCCTATTGAGTAACATTTGGCTACTCCATCCTTTGTAACTTAATAAAAAATAAAGATTATTTTATATGAATTTGCTTTGAAAGACATTTCTTTTATTTTTGTACTGAGGCTTATTGATTAGATTTTATTTTCCATTTGCTGAGTCTGCTGTGTCATTTGGGGTTTAAGTAAAAATACAGTTAACACCTATTTTACATAATGTAACTATCAGCTTATTTGGAATAGTGTCCATTACACCTAAATGTTTTACTGTCTAATTACTTATTAGTTTTTTTACTTTTAGTTTTTTGTGATCATAACTAGTAGGTATATCAGTTACTCTGTAGCTTTTTAGCAATTAGTCTTTTACCTGAGTAATTTCTTTAAAAGCTACATTTTATTTGAGTAGAAATCTGATAAATTAGTGCTACTCACTCTCTCAGTGAAAAGTGGAGTAACCACTTAGGAAAAGGGAAGTGGGGCTAAAATAAATACAATAGATTAGAAAGACATACATAAAATACAAACACAATTGTATAATTAAATGCAAATTAATGCATATTTCTAAGTCTTTCCACCCACCCTAATATTAATTTGATGAAGTGACATCAAATTAATATTAAACTGCTGCAAATGCTAATTTATTTATTGCATACCAACTATTGTGGTGCACTTGCTCCTGTTCGCCAGCAGGGGGAGCTCAAAGGAATCCCAGCCTTCATGGTTCAGTTTGATCAAACACTGTTTTAGGTGCTACTGTTTTACCCACACGAGGAAAAAAACAAAATTTCAACTTTTAAATAAATGGGCAACATTTTACATTTTTAACCAGGCACAAGATAATTTTTAAAGATATATTTACATTAAATGTAACTCGATTTTTACATTTCTAGCCCTGTATAAAGCATTCTGGCATCACAAAACAAACCAAATTGTGTATTTATTCTTTATTCTATATCTTTTTTTACAAAAAGTTTTCATTATTTGAATTACATAATTATTGCAAAACATACATATAATTAAATAAGAGTTAGTTCAAGTGAAAAACGTTCAGAGCTCTCAGCTGATGCAACAGCTATCAAATAACTGCAAACAAAAATGAAATGATGATGAAGCATTCTTCAGAATGAACTGAAAGCATCAAACCAAAACAACCCTCCCTGTAAAGCTCATTCATATTCAAATAGTGAATGATCGTAACAACTGCTCTGGAGCTTTTTATTATAAAAATAAATCATAAAAAAATTAGAAAATGTGAAAGCGCCTATGCTGGTTTTGATTAAATAGTTTAAGCTGAATAAAGTGTAAATTATGTGTAATAGATGTGAGGAAGAAACACAATTTGTGGACTGAGTGTAATAAATGTCACTTTGATGGTTACATTCACTCCACTCCGACACATTGTAAAATTATAAAGGAGATATCAGCTGCTCCACGTGTTGATTGTTCATTACAATACAGCTTCTGGAAGCTGGGATTTACTGCAGTGCAAAATCGAATACAGAATGGCATGAGTTGAGTTTAAAAAACAAAAAACAAATTCTCCTTTAAACATAATTAAACTATTAGTGTGGTTTGATAATGTTGTTCATTTCAGCAAAATTTACACGTTAATGCTGTATGTTTTAAGATAAAAGAAACATTTCTGAATATCTCCAGGTGAAGATAGAAATGTTCACTTGACGTTGCAGATTTTCACAGACGTTCCGACCCCGAAGCCCGGGTAGACGGGCTCCACAAACGTGGTGTGAAACTTGTGCAGGAGCGTCATGGAGCTGCCTATGCTGTAAAACGCCAGCACGCCCGCCGTGTGGTCCAGGTACACGCCTATCCTGGACGAGTGAGGCCCGCTGACGGGTTTGTCCACCCGGTTGTGCCAGGCGGAGTATCCTGTGTCAGAGCAGAGGAGGCTCCAGGATTTGTCGTTGTAGCCCAGCAGGCACAGCGAGCCTTTCCCCTTCCGGCTGATGCTTTTGTAGGCCACCCCGATGGAGAATTCCCCGTTCCACTCGATCTCCCAGTAGAAGCGGCCTCCAGACAGGGCCTCCCGGCACAGCACCTGGGCGAAGCTGTCGAACCTCTCCGGGTTGTCGCTGTAGGGCTGCAGGTCTCTGGTGCGGATGACCTTCCTGCTGCCCTCTGAGATGTAGAGCTCTTTGTAGGCAGTGATGGGATCCAGCTTCAGCTGGCAGAAATCTGAACGACCAGAATCAAAACAAGTTTCTCATTGAGATCAGATAGGTGGCGATGCATGTTGCAGAAATAAAAAGGAGTTTCTTACATTTGATAAAATCAGCTCTGGCCCTTGGTTCTGGAGGAGGAGTATTGTCCACCGTCATTTCTTTACCTGCGGAGCAGTAATAGAATAGAATTGAATAGAAAATCCCTTTATTGTCCCACAATGGGGAAATTCTGGTGTTTACAGCAGCAAAAAGATTGTAGAAAAAAAATGGTCACACAAATATGGAGCTTAGAAAAATGTATAAGAATAACAATAGTGAAGAGTTAAAAAATAAACAATAAAATGCTGCAATAAAAGTTTTTTAACAATATAAATACTGTGCCTGGAGAATAAATAACCAATATAAAGCTATGGATACTTTTACATGAATGGATATTTGAAAATAGCAGCAACATCAAAGATGTGCAAAATGACAAAAGTAAGCACCAGTGAGTCCCTCTAAACGGCACACACCCATCAAAATACCTCGAATGCTTTGCTGATGTGCTCAGATAGTAATGTTACTACTACAGGCCACCTTCAAAATATTCATTCATCTTGATCCTGTTTGTAAGCGCTGAAGCAGCACTAGTACACGATAAAGGTGTATTAGCATCTATTCTCCTTAATTTCTTTCATAACTTCAAGTCTTTAGGGGTAAATCTCTACCTACCCAGTCCTGTAGATGATCAATTAGTAATCAATTAGCTTTGATCTAAAATAGGGCTGCAAGTATGTATTATTTTGGAACATCAAAAAAAATGTTGTAGATGATTTGGAAATATGTATTAATTTGCATTTAATTATACAAATATTACAACTGTGTTTGTATTTTATGTATGTATTTCTAATGTATTGTATTTATTTTAGCCCTACTTCCCTTTTCCTAAGTGGTTACTACAATGTCAGGCTGCCATTGTAAATAACAACTTGTTCTTAATGACTTGTCTGTAAAAATAAAGGTATAAGAAAAAAAATTTGAACAAAGAAACACATCTTTAATGCAAAATGTTATATATTCAATGTTGTTAAATGTTTATAGTTTACATTTGTAGAGGTTTGTACGTTTTAGCATCTGTGCTGTTACTCTTGATTCAATTTGAATTACCAAATGATTTAATGATTATTTCAATAATCAGTTCTAATCTGCTGCCACCACCGTGTTTCTTGGAGGAAACTGCGTTTTAAGGTGTTATAATCTCGCTCTTTTGTGGCTGTTATGTCAAAAAATGTTCAGACATTTAGATATCAGCAGCTCCTCCAGAGGTACCATGGATCTCTACAGTGCAAAAAATATCTAAAACAGATTAAATGTTCTTGAAATGAATGTATTTATGCATCATTTGAGCATGGAGGTAAAACTATCAGCCAAAAGAATCATTATATTTGCCCCAAAAATAATATCAATAAATGTATTGGACTTAAAATAAGATAACCTTTTCGCTCTCTCCTCCTCCACCTGTCAGATAAGGTGATGGTGCTTTGGTAGGACTGCAGTTGATGTCTTGAACGGAGCTCTGCGAGATGTTCATAGCTTTGGATATCGCTCTCTATGACCTAACATTGCTTTAATCTCCCCTACCTGCCTATGGTGTTTATCTAATTAGCTCTAATAAAGCATTAGACGTCAGAGCAGTTGGACTTTGTTTTCTTTTTTCTACTTAGTTCACAATTGAAAGCATTTTTTAAGTTAGATATAGGGGGATGGATACAAATACACACCATTCTTTGCTGATTTTGTGCATGTATGCATATATGAGGATCTGTTGAGCAGTTTGCCCCCTATAGCTTACAGCTGAGATAAGGTAAAACAAAATAATAATTAAACGTTCACCTTTGCTCCTGCGGTCCAACGTCCGGCTCGCAGTAGTATAAATCGGGACTTCATTCACTGCAAAGCAGAGCAAATGTATGTTTGATTAGAAAAAAACAGCTTTTTTGAAGTTGAGAATTAACATTTTCTGCCTCTAAGGTCCAACCTGATTTGGAAATTTTGAGCAGCTCCTCTCTGCCGTACTCCTCCAGGCGCTCTTTGATCTCAGCCACGGCTTTCCTGACCGAGGCGAAGGTGAAGTCGGGATTAACGGTCACTTTGGGGATGAAGCCGTCATCAGTCGGGGTGCACAGGTAGTTAAAGTTCTGAAGGGAGGAGACAAGCGAAGTTATCAAAGAGAAGATCTAAAGTGAATCCATTGAACAGGCGATGCTTGTTTCTGTGAGGCGCTGTACCTGCAGGAAGTGGATGTGGTCATCGGTGCTGTGCAGCTGCTTGAGGCCGGACTCCTTCTTCTTCAGCTCGTCAATCTCCTGCTCCAGTCGCTCGATCAACGCCTCGGCCTGGTTGAAAGCGGCCTTCTCGTTGATGCCGATCAGCTTTGTCACCTCTGACCTCATCCTCTCGATGGAGCGAATCATGTCTTCGAACATCTTCTGGCTCTCCACCATGGCTCTCTGGGCCGAGTTCTGCACAAAAAAAAATCCACTTTGTGAGTTCATTCACAGCCAGTTCGGTAAAAAACTGTCAAATTAAAAACTTACACCCTACCTTAAGTGAATCTACAGCAGTCTTGAGTTCCTCCAGGTCCTTCACCCTTTCCTGGCATTTTTGTCTAATCTCAGCTTGGGAAACTCCCAACAGTTTCTGGAAAATAAAGGAGGATTAAAAATGATCCATTTTCTACAAACTTTTTTTTTTAGGCTAAAACTCCTACACTGATAACCAAACAGTACTATCCTCCCGTATTACATCATGCTGCGTTGCAATAATAGGCCCAAAATAAGCTGTTTTAACTCAAATGCAGCCAAATATGAGGAGTTTTTATAGAGCGGGATATAAAGAGAGTATCTGGGGAGGCCCTTCTGGCACGCGGAACAAAACCTCGCTCAGAGGAGCTTCTTAAGGCGGCTCGCTTTTATCTCACAGGGAGGAAAGAAAAAAGATCTGCGGAGGAATTCTGGTCATGTAAGGAATGTGAAACTACGGCTGCTGTCTGGCTGTTTGAGGCGACGTTTCAAGGTGCAGCGATAGAATAGGAGGCTTCTAATTCAGCTTCCACTCTGACCCGACAACCCATTCTTCAAGATAAGCTGGAGGAATGTGGGGAATCTAGGAAAGGGTGAGGGTGGGGGGGAGGGGAGAGATGGAGTAAAGGATGTGAGGATCAGGTTGTAAATCCTTGCAGCCACTGTTCTGCGTTGCATTGCTTCACCGTGGAGCTAAAAGCGTTTCAGCCATAAAAACCCTCCCTCTGCTCATCAACCGCTTCCCACCGCCGTATCTGCTGACACCCTTATCTGCTCCACATTGTTTTACAGGCGCTGTCATCTGTGAGTCATTTCGCCTGTCGTTGCCAGAGTGAGATTGGAGTGAGGTGTTGTCTGCCTTTACTCCCTGACATTCCAGTCCCATCTCAGGCCCCACTCCCACAGGTGGGAACCCACTCAGCTAGAAAGGCTGTAGTGTTCATCCCAGAGCTGGGTCACCATATTCTCTGGAAAGAAGGTTTCAGGAAAGAGTGAGTGTGTTGGGGGGGGCTGATATCTATAGGGCACTCCCCCCCCTACACACCACACACACACACACACACACACACACACAGCTTCCAGGCAGCTAATCACAGAGCTGGGTTTGTTTTGGCGGCCCTGAATGCCTGCTGGGGAAGCTGATAGCGTTGGTGAATTGGGTCAAAGTCCAAGCAGCAACGGGAGGTGGGAGAAAAAAACTTTAAAAAAAACAACAACTCCCCACCCCACTAGGTTTCAGTGGAGCTAACTGAAAGTGTGCCTACATACTCTGGGAAGCAGACAGCTGAACAATCCCGCCCAAAGCTCTCTATGAAACCACAAAGCCCTACCTGTTTCTCGCTCCTCTCCGCCTCGGCAGACACAATGTCGTGGCCCCTGTGCTCGCTGACAGTGCAGATGGCACAGATGCACATCTGGTCCGTCCGGCAGAAGAGCTCCAGGGACTTCTGGTGCTGAGGACAGATCTTCCTGTCCAGGTTCCCCAGCTCATCCACCAGCTTGTGCCTTTTGAACGTGGCTGACTCGTAGTGCGGCCTCAGGTGCTTCTCGCAGTAAGACGCCAGACAGTTCAGGCAGGACTTCACCGCCTTCAGCTTCTTCCCAATGCAGAAGTCGCAGGGCACGTCGTTGGCCGAGGCGTAGATGTTTCCCTGGGATGTGCTCAGGTTGAGGTTGGGGCCACTCTTCTTGATCTTCTCAGCCACCATGCTCAGGGTGGCGTTGGGTCGCAGCACCGGCCTCTGGGTGAATGTGATCTTGCACTGGGGACAAATGTAAATCCCAGTGTAGTCCGCTTCGTTCCAGTAGCCACTTATGCAGTCCATGCAGAAACTGTGGCCACAGGGTATAGCCACTGGGTCCCTGAGGAGATTCTGACACAGGGAGCAGCTAAAATAATCAGAAGAGTGATCAGCCATTGTGATGGGCTCTGGAGCCGGTCAGACCTGCAGAAACAGACAGAGAGAATGCCAGAAGTGGATAGAGAGTTCGCTGAGTGTGTGAGAGAGCCCGCCCTCAGCGGTGTGGTACAGCCTGCCAGGGACAGGATCTACTTGTATTTCTAAATTCCAGAGGTTATTGATTGAAAGCAGGCGAGGCCCCTCCCCTTGTGCCGTAAGTGCATAGAGCCCTGCCCAGCTCAGATAAGCAAGTTAGGCAAGAAGCAGTGGAAAGAGGGAAGAAGATCAGAGAGAAGAGACTGAGCGAAGCAGAATGAATGAAATGTGAAAAGCTAAAATCACATTCAGTGTTGAAGGAAAGCATTTCCTTTCGCTCGCTGGCTTCCTGAACTCCTCCAGAGGCTCATCTGAGGCCGGGTTGAGCACTTACATCCCGGCAGCTGCATTTCCACCTATTGTTGTCGCACAGAATCGCCATTGTCTTCAACCGGTTATAGTTCACCAAACATTAAAGCAGCTTGAGGTACTGTAGGAATTTAAGGGGGGGGGGACCACCCAATAGACAAACAGACGCTCCAAAGTCACATGAAGTTATTTCAAACAACCAGGACGAAACTTTCATGCTGTTAATTTCCAGTTTATAAAAAAACAAACAAAAAAAATTTGGAATTCAGGTTTGCAATATTGACAGTTTGCCGGTCGGACCTGTTTGTTCACTCCGACCGGCCGTGTAGAACTGTAGATATGTGCATGGGACCGGCTGGGCGGCAGAAAGGGAAACAGGCACGCTTGACATGGCTGATGGAAACACACAGGTATGCATGAACAAATACCAACAACATTCCTGTCACGTCAAACTGTGTTGCAATGGATTGTTTCTGTATTATCCTGCATGTTTCATTCACACTATGTCACATTTCTACCAGGGGGAAAAAAAAAAAAAACTTTTCCTGTCACCGTGACTTCACGTTTTATTGTTTAACACCAGATGGTGGTAAAAATCCAGGGCAAGACCCTGACTGAACAAAAAGCTTCAGTAGTTTAGTGGGGAGTGTTGGCCTAGTGGGTTAGAGCAGTGTGCTTGTGCTCTGAGAAGGTTGCAGGTACCCGGTTTGATCCCCACAGCCTCCACTCTGGATCCCTGAGCAGGACCTTAACCCAACACTGTTCCCCGGGCGCCGCACAGTGGCAGCCAACTGCTCCCCAAGGGGATGGGTTAAATGCAGAGAACACATTTCCCCATTGTGGAACAATAAAGGGATTTACATGACATTAGCACCATTTTATTAGCATTTCAATAACTCTAATCTATCACCACCACCTCAATGCTGACGTCCCATTTCAAGTGTTTAATCTCATCTTGACAACAAATTCAATATGCAGAAATATAAAAGTATGTCTGCATACTGACATATATTGAATCAGATATTAAGAAAAAATACATTTTACATTTTCAAACTGATTTGGAGCCATCTAAAATCTGAAGTTATCTAAGTAGTAATTACCTCACTGTTCGTATCTTGCTTTATGTCATCCACTTGTTAGTTTCACCTCTCCATATTAGGCCAGGGTTTCTGATAAGCCTGTTTTCCTTCCTTCCTCAAGAGAAAGGCAAATGCTCCATGCTCACGGATTTACAGCCCGTGTGAGGAGGGAACAACTGCAGGTCCACGGAAAAAAAATAAAAAATCAGTAGCAGAGCGCGCAAAGAACATTCAGACACTAACTAGCATTGAATTAATTTTTTTTAGGTCAGCTGGAATTCTACAAAAAATATTTCTGCTGATAAAAAACCATAATAATAATAGATCAGTCATGATTTTGGCTAGGTTCTCATACTCTTTCTTATTATTTGGTAGAAACGACCGCTGCATAAATTGGGATAAAAATTTTGGGTCTCGTTCCACAGGTATCCTGCAATAGTTTGCAGAAATTTTGGCCCATTCCTACTGACAGAACTGGTTTGTAGGCTTACATGCTCACACACACCAAAACAGATCTGCCCACAAATGTTCTTACCACTCAGATCAGGGCTTTGTGATAAAAACCTAAAAACTCACCTGGTAGTCCTTAAGCCACTTTAAAACAAATATGGCTGCATGCTTGAGGTTGCAAATCTACACCCTAGTTTTGATTCCCTAACTAATCAGAATGATCTTCCATCCTAGTTTTGATTCCCTAACTAATCAGAATGATCTTCCATCCACATTAAGTGCACCAGTCCCTCCTGCAGTTTAACAGCTACGCATTATGATGCTACTAACCCTTCACCTCCTAAAGAGGTAATTTAAAAAACTGAGGTTTTATTTCTTTTATTGCTTTTGTAGCAATGGCTTCTTCTTTAGAGAGTGGCATTTCAGCCCATGTTGGTAAAGGGCTTGTTTTACAGGGAAAATTCATCAAGATTCAAAGAAAATCTTAACTAGTCTTGTTCTAGGATTGACCAGCATTTTTGTGATGTTTATATCTGGGACTTTCTCATGCTGAGTATA